>PVJA010001102.1:28345-64222 GCA_004027025.1 Myocastor coypus | reverse complement strand
TAATATACTTCAAAAATATCATTTATCTTATGTGTTTAGAACTTTTATCAGTTATATTGCACATATTTTTATTTTATAAATATAATAATTAATGATTGTATAATAAGAAAACTAACTTAATGTAAAGGCAACAGTTAAAAATATCAGCAAAAAAGAAATTTAACAGAACACAATACCTGTCATGTGTTTAAACTCAGAATACACTTAACAAAAACATAATTGCAAAAACAAATAATATGACCAAACAGGATGATATAGATATTTTCCATATTTTAAAATTTGTATTATTAGATTACTTGTAATCTTCATAAAAACTATTTTGAGCACTGAATTGTAAATCCAAATTTAGCAATATAATCTGAAAATTGCATTTATATTCTCATTATTCAATTTGTTTTAGACAATAAATCATTGCAGAAAAAATCTTACTCAAAGATATTTCACATGAGGATTGCAAGGCAGATTATCAACTGGACACTTTAAAATTCAATAGATAGGAAAATGTCTAGATCATGTAAATAGATCCCACTTAAAAATATGAAAAAATAAGGGGCCAGGGAGATAGCTCCGTGGCATAAGCGCCTGCCTGGCAAGTGCAAGGTCGTGAGTTTGAACCCTGGTCCCACAAAAAAAAAAAAAAAAAAAAATATATATATATATATATATATATATATATATATATATATGGCTATACAAAATCAAAATAGCCAAATGTTTTGCTTTTCTAGTAAGTGTTTGATAAACAGTGCATCATTTTGCAGTTCAGACTGGCCTTGACCTCACAGAGGTCCTTTTGCCTCATCTTCACAAGTAACGGAATTATAGGCATGTGATGTGATTTCTAAAATAAATGTTACTCAACATTATGCAATGTAATTTTATATTGCTTCATTTCTTACAGTAAGTTATGATTTCTCATTAATGGTAAGGTTTTGACCAGTGAAATTTTATGGTCTTCCTAATGGCTGTATCTACATTTTGTATGTAATTTTGACTTTGCCAGAATAGACACAATATATTTGGTCTTGTATGCAGGCCAACAGCATAGTTACTCCATCTATGCTTCTTCCTGAGCTACAGGTAAAAATCCTGGTGGATACAAAGCTAATGAACATTAGTCTCTCGCCAGTATGCATCAGGGTTAATCTGACAGCATGTTGTGTATAATATATGTGAATAATATGGCATATTAATATTTCATTAGCATAACATTGAAAAGATCAGCAATAGGACCTTTTTTTTTTGCAGCAGTGCTGGCGAGTTATGGGCTAGTACTAGGACTCTAACCATTCAGATGCTGTACTAATAAAAACAGACAAAGCAACAGATAGAAAATCTCATCAATTTTAATGTTATAAAGATATATTATAATTGTTTTGTTATCACGCTAAGTAGGAAAAAATAAGAAATGTTTATACAGATGGTGACACTACAACTAATAAAATTATGGTAATAATGATGTATAATATTATTGCAAAATTTGTTCCAGAGCACAATATTTCATAATCATTCTGTACATTTTATGATGCTTAATATTTAGCATAACCCTGTAGGATAAGTTTCATTTTGGCTTACGTATGATGAAGGCATAGAATGCAATTTATAGTAATTAAGCAAATGTCTTGTGCTCCTCACCAATTCTCACTATGTAAAATGGTGATCTAAAACGCATAGGTGTAATAATGTTGCTTTTATCCACCATTACAAGATAAACACATATTGCAAAAGAAATCTGACCATAACCTAAAGAATAATTGCTTTGGAAGGAAAGTCTATTGCTTTGTTCTATTCAGGCCTTTGAGTAGGCCTGGCCTCCCCATATTTTGCAGGGTATACTATTTTATTGAAAATCCTTGGATTTAAATATTAATCCTATACAAATAACTCTCTCATAAATATTCATCACATGTTTAATGGACATCTGAGGAGGCTAACACAATTCAATCTAAACACAACAGTTATTGTCACGCTAATAGCACCTTTACGTATCTTCTCACATGAAGCGAGACCATAATAAAATTATGCTTCCACTAAGACGGCACAACTTTCCTGATTTTAACAAAAGGTACTATCCCACTCTCCAGAAAAGGCTACATATTCTTTTGGTACTATTCTTAGTGATATCTCATAAAACAAATGCTATGGTGTAAAGTTATCAATAGCTGAATGCTATGATATAAAATTAGCGATTCTTTTGTCACATAGTAAAGAGAAAAAGAAGGGCAACTTTGCTTTGTACTCATACATATTTATAAGATAATAAAAGAGAAATATTCATGAGTTGCATTGTTCAATTACATTCTTATAATTGGATACAAGAATTCGAACTACTTTCTGCTAGCCATTCTGTGTTTTCCTTGCCCTAACAATGCACGCAAGATGATCCTGGCTCTTTTCGTTTCAAAAGAAACTAATAGTAGATCGTACATACTATGTTATAGTTACAGTCCTCTTAGGGGACGATACTCATACAGATGGCATCATCATACTTTGAACCCCTCCCTTCCCTCCCTGCTGTCTCTTTCTCCCTCTTTGTCAGGTCTTGTACAGAATCTGCCTCATCGCCTACCTTCTCTTTTATTTTGCTCTTTAAATTATTTTCTTTTAAATTCCCATAGAAGTAATACTGTACAGTTTTTAACCTCCCATGTCTTACTTATTTCATTTAACATGATGGTCTTAAGATCTATTCATTTTCTTACAACTGACTCAAATTTTCTTTATGGCTGAGAAACACTATTACGTGTAGACAGACCACATTTTATTTATCAATTCATGGGCCTATCGGTCACTTCTACAACTTAGCTGTGAAGAGTTATACTGTTGTAAATATTGGTACTCATACATAATTCTAATATGATATTCTTCGCTTTCTTTGGAAGATACTCAGGACAGGCATGGCTGGGTCAAATGCAATTTCTTATTTTAGATTTTTCAAAAATTTCAATACTATTTTCCATAGTTGTACTAGTTTACATTCTCGCCAGCAATGTAGAAGGATACCTTTTTCCTTACAAGTGTTTTGGTATTCGTTGTTTGGTAAGAGGTATTTTCCCAGTACTTACATGGAATTTCAGAGTGTTTTGAGATGTATTGCTGAAATGACCAAGGATACTATCCTTTTTTTCCACAGGCTTATTGTCCATTTGCCCTTTTGCTCCTGAGAAGTGCCTATTTATTTAAATTATTCATGTATGATTGAATATTTTGCAAGTTTTGCTTTCTTTATATAGTGCTCTGTCCAATGAGAAACTCAAAACATTTGCAATATTCTCCAACTTGTTTTTCACTAATTTTTAATTTCTCTTGTAGGGTAGAGTGTTTTTCTTTGATATAATACCATTTGTTGAAGCTTTTTTCTTTTCATTTTGTGCATTTTGGTATAAGAACCTATACAACCTTAGTTCTTTCTCAGAAGTAATTAACCAAGCCTTCATTTTTGTCTTAATCATATTGTGGTTTTTACATTGACTTTAATTGCACAGCCAAATCATACATATAAATGTTCTAAAAATCCTCTGAATTTCAGAATATTTTGCCTTAAATATAGAGCAACAGTATAATTTCTTCTTAATATTCATAATTCATCAGCAGAGGCAGCACATAGCTGTTGACTGAGAGCTTCTAGAAACAAGAGTGCATGGGTGCCTAGTTCTCTTCACATCCATTTCAGTGCAGTTGTGGTCCTGCCTCCTGTTGGAAGAATTTCTGCCTTTGAAACTATCATATGTAGACCTGGAAAGTGTAAGGTGACAGAGATAGGAAGCTAACTCTTTTTTTATTTAGAGCACTTCTATGACTACCAGTGAGCAGCGCTATTCTTATTTACACCTATTGATTCTCATAGCAAGGTATCCTGAGATGAGAAAAATATATACCAAATCAGAAAACATACATGAAGCTTCCCACAGAATGATACCCCAGACCTGTGAGGTATTGCCTAACAAATTGTGTTGTATGTCATCAAACCCCCATTACATCATTCTGTTAATCCAACTACTTTGGCGTAGTACAATGTAGAAAGACTAATGAATTTCATGAACAAGATCCCATTGAGAGCATTTCCTTTCTTGTGAAGTGAGTTTCTTCATAAGACTCAATGCTAGCCAGGCATGGCAGCGCATGCCTATAATCCCAGCACTTGGGAGGCTGAGACAGAAGGATCAGTGTGAATTCAAGTCCAGCTTGAACCAAAAAAGTGAGCCCAAGGCCAGCATGAACTGCATAGTGAGACCCTGTCTCAAAACAAACAAACAAAAAACCTCAATGCTGCTTGCAAAACAATAGTGAAACATATTTCTTAAGATTTCAGTACATTTTAATTTTGGAACAACCATTGTATTCCAGGAAGGGAAATCTCCACCCAAAGTTACTGTCTGTTCTGACCTTTGCTATGATTCAAGTAGTCCAGTGCAATCAGTTGAGTTCAGGTACCTGAATTTCATCCTGGGCCACGGTGGCACGCTAAGAATTCAGTGTTGGTTTCTGCTGGTTTCAGATTATGTCCTCAGCAACAGCTATCCCCGTGTCAGCTTTCATGAACTGAAGACCACTTTGCCCAGCCTCTGCACAAATTTCTCCACTGCCACTGCAGTCATTTTCTGTGCCCATTCACTGATGTCTCGCATGGCTGGGGAAAGCGCCTGAATGCCATCCACAGAATAAGTCACCTTACTTGTGCAGTTATCAAAATGTTCTTTTGTTACAATGGTTCTTTGTTGAATGTTCATCTAAGACACGTATCATCATGCTTATTTTGTCCCGAAATCAAATGATCTAATCCATATTGCTTTTCTGCAACTAGCACTACTATCAATTTTCCACATGTGTTCATTCCAAGTTTCTGGCCATCCAGCTAAACTGGTGACCAAGATCTGATCGGTACATAGTGACATAATGAATACATTGTGCAACTCCATCTCTAAAAATATTCATATTTTCTTTTTCAAAGCCACACTATCCATGCAGAGCATTTCATGAAAATAGAAGTACAGGATGAGAGGGCAGTGGATCTGAAAGGAGGTACAGGCATGAGGGTACTTTGACATGATACTGGGGCCTTCAGTCTCACTTTCACTGCAGTGTGTGAGAAAAGCAACAGAGAAGGAAAGAAGAATTTAAGAAAAGACAGAAAACAAAAAAAAATGTTCAATAATCCTGTGAATCATTGTACCATTTATGATAAATATCAGACAGTTTACAATAGGTTATAATGGAGGGTTCATGATTATGTATTTTAGCGCATAGCCTTACAGGTTCTTACTACACAAATCAGACTCATAATGATCCTCCTGCTTTCAGCATCCCAAATGCTGGGATTACAGATGGGCATCGTAATGCTCAGTTTTCATCAGTCTCAGTGTGCCCTGGAGGCCGGGCTGGCACAGTGCGGAACAACACAACATGCCAGGGAGTGAACACTCATTGCTGCACCTGCCTAAGTAGGCATTTTAGTCCACTGAACTGCCTGACAGGCTCTTATAGGGGAGTTTTAAAGAACCCTATCATTTAGTGACATGGTATAGATATATGCCACACAATTAAGTAAGATACAGACTAAGAACAATTATATTAACTGTTTTATAGATTTGTCATATTACAGATTCCGTGTTATTTTAGAATTCACTCCTTCTACTTATCAAAATAAGCTGACAACATGACACGTGACATGGCATGCTCAAAGGCTGATGTTACGCCCACTGGGACATTTTTCCCTCTGCAAATGTTTACCATATGGGTTTGAGTAGATAAAATCTATGAAAATAAATTGCAACAGATTTCTGAGGGCGTATCCCATCCAAAAATGACATATGAAGATAAATATTTTATATAACCTTTATAACTACTGACACATAATTATTGAATATGGCACTGGACTCTTTTCAAGTGAATGCACTTCCATTTATCTTATTGTATTAGATAACTGTGCAAACTTGCAGAAATCCACAGCTCATTGAGCTCTCACCTTAAAAGTATACTAAGATTCAGATTTTCACCTAGTTTTATAAATTATAGCATAAATATTAACGATTACTATATATATATTTCTATTTTACAATGTCATCTAAATTACTATGATTTAAGCCTCCAACTGAGATGAGAGATAGTTTGTCTTTTTCATATTACAGTTAGAGGAAACTGAATTTTATTGAAATTAGATTGATGTCAGCACTTTCACTCATCCTAGGACAATAGCGAAAAGAAAAGAGGCCAAGACTGCCCCAACTATGCCTTAAATGGCAGACCACCAAGGAAGTACATGAAGTCACAATGTGTAGGTATTGAATTCACAAAACTGTATCTTAATTTCAAAGTTTAAGCAAATGAGCTAAGCTTAATGATCCTAGACATCCTGCCCACACTAATATTGCCTGATTTGGGAAAATGTGGAAATTACCCTTGCTATGAACCAAGAAGAATGTAGCAAGCTTTTTTCCCTTAGAACTATCTTTTAGCAGAGGAAGATTACCAGAATATAACTTATAAGTATGTATTGACTTAACCAATAATTTAACAAATAATTAACTAGGGGATGTTTTTAGTATGACTTCCTAGTCCCCTAAAACAATGTTTTATCCACTTACTTTGTTTATAATTAGTGAAATTTCAAGTTGATTTGGAAGTTCAAGTTATTCATTGATGATTAACTAAGTGGAAATCAGAAATATTGTTAATTTTGTCCTCCTGGAAGTTTTGTTTCAGAAAGACTTGCTTAAAACAAAACAAAACAAAAAACACTAACAACTTGCCTTGGGGGTACAAATTAATTTTCTCATTTTTTTTTGCTTGAGATAGGGTCGTGTATGTATTTCAGATTGTCCTTGAACTAAAGTTGATCCAACTGTCTCAGCCGCTAAGTGCTGGGATTACAGGTGTTCCCCACGACTCATGGATCTGGAGTACAAGTCATTTTTGCCCATATTTTTTAATTTCTATGTAATAGTTCCAAAATAACTTAGCCTTTCAAAATAATTTAAATGATAAATGATTGGATAACATATCATTTAACTGAAATAACAATAGGAAACTATCTGTATTATAAAGCCTATTGGTTACATAGGACAGAAATAAAACTTAAAAGATAATTTTCCACTATCATTGAACAAATTAGTTATAACTGTCATGGTTTTCCACTTCCTGCCTGAATTTTGTTGTTCCTCAAATGTCTAATTGTGAAGCTCATCATACCTTACATATTTTTATCAGCATAGCTATGGTTTTAGCTGCTGCCTCCTTCTAATATTGTCTTTAGTTTCATTAAATATGCAGAGATTGATGTTCAAATTCCAGTGCTAATTCATGTTGAATACTTAGAATATACATACAAAACTTTTTCACATGTATTCTACCAAATTCTAGAATTTTGTTATAAAATTAATACTTATTGCTAATTTCCATCCCCCCACTCTGAGCTACTCCCGTGCTTGGCATGTGACGAGGATAAGCAGGATGGACGAGCTGACTCTGGCAGGCTCTCTCCCGAGAGCTCACATGCGCACAAAATAAGCTTAAGTGCCTAATCTCCCCCTTTCATTTACATATGTTTTCAATCGTACTACTAACAGATTAAACTAGGTTAATAATACAAAAAAATAATAAAATTAATACTTATTAAATATCATGTGATAACTTATTGTCATGTGCTTACAGAGTTATTAAGCTTGTGTTTGAAACCTGACTCATTTTGGAAATAAATGAAACATTTTGTGTGCAGTAATAAAATAATAGAAAAAGTTCAGTTATAAGCATAAACAGTGCTTAGCAAATTTTGAAGCATTCAAGGACTTTTCCTACTTTTCTTAAATGCTTGTATATGTGATATATTTCCTTACTATAATCTTATTATATGGACAGTATCATTTGTTGTATTTAGTCATTGAAATTGAGAGCCATTATTTTGGAGCACAAAAAGGTGTTTACAAATATATTTTTCAAAAAAAGATTATTTTGGTGACATACAGTAGAGCTCAATAGTTACAGAATGTGGCACAGCCAACCCCCACGTCCAGTCTGATCCTTTGCTTCCAACTTTTTCAGTTGTCTATATCCACCTGCAGTGTGAATAGTTCCAAATGGAATATTCCAGAAATAAATACGTGTTTTATTTTGCTTGTAGTGAAATTCTGTGTATTGCTATAGAATGCCATCCTGTCCTGGTCCAGTCCTCTAGGAAAGGACACAAATCAACTCCTTTTTAGGGTATCCGTGCTGGATATGCTATTTAGCGGCCTTGGTTTGCACAGCTGTAGAGTTTTGCAGGCCCAGTATGGAAGTCACTGCTACGGAATCACCTACTGCTGCACCCCGAATTCCTACAGTGTTCACTTTACTGGATCTCATCACTCACACTGAACTGTCCCATATCATCACATAAAGATGAGGGCAGAGTAACAATGTACAGTGGCACCTTGGTTTATGAACGTAATTTGCCTTGAGATTTGAGGGACTATTGCTCAATCTGCAGTTGTGGGAGAAGGTGGTCTTGTTTATGTTTGTCATCTGATGTGGCATTTACAAATTGAATTAAAATTTTGTCCACTGTGTGTGTTCATGAACTGAATTGTTTGCAGAGGTTTCAGTGAATGAAATTATTATGATAACTAATTAATCAATTAATTAACTTATATTTTTAGGTAAGGTTCTAGGAGACAAGGTGTTCAGGGTCTCACTAGGATATCAGATTTGTAGTGTTCCACCTGTCTGCAGCCTCCCAAGAGCTGGGATTACCAGCGTGCATCACCATGCCCAAACTCAATTGCCCCCTCAGTGCACCCCGGGGGGCTGCGCCAGATCCAGAGGACCTGAGACCTAATCCCAGCCCCTGTGCCTGCTTGCGGGTGCTGTCGTCCACTGAGCTATTTGGTAAGCCCTTATTATGATGATTTAATCACGTTTCATCACACTAAATAGAGTAACAGTATCATTAAACTTTTCTTCTAGAGGGTTAAAAATATAAGTTTACAGACCAAATATTAGAGAAAAAGGAGGGCTACAAGGTTAGCCAATATTTTGGCACTAGCTCTTCAAGGTCAGCGAGGACTTAGGAAATAAGAGTACCTGTGCAATAACATCCAGTAACTCAGTGCTTTACCAAATTTTCTGTTCAAGGAGATTATGAGGCTACAGAGGTAAGGGATTGAAGATCTGTAGTGTGCCTAAGGAGAGTCACCTAGAGAGAAAACATTCTCTCAGGTTTTCACAGAGAGCGAATTGGTCAAGCAATAGCTATGACTTATCCAGATGGCTGACACTCACAACAGTTCTACAAAGCACTATACATGGTTCCCAAGTAAATCCTGAGGGGATTTGACTGACCTTAGGAGATACAAAAGTTACATGTTTTGGTATACAGGTCTTGCTTAAACTTGCCCTCAACTACCCAGCAGAAAAGTTTAACCATGAGGCATTAAACATAAAGCTGGATTAGTATGCTGAGGTGTAAAAAGTTTAAGACAACAGCTTTCAACATTGCCAGTTTTATCAATAATCCATTGCGATTATCATACAGGATTATGTATATAACTACTTTTTTATTTCAATGAGAAAGAAATCTTCTTAATAATGATTAGAAAAATTATAACATCTACACCCTGTGCTCTGTATAACTAATTGGAGGACAACAATATGCATTCTATCAAATATTGGAAATGCATTTCTAATGTGTTTTGAAGCTGTCACATTGTTATTTCTTATTAGAAGTCATAAAAATAAAATAAAATAAATAATTAAGCATTCCAAAAAGAAAGTAAGTGTAAACATTAGTGGCAAAGAATGTTTAAATCTCACATATTTTAATTATTTTAAATTTGTTAAAAGGTGTTTCACATGATTACTCTAAATTATTTTACCTTCCCGTAGAAAGTAGTCAGAACATTCTTACTTTATCTTGTCCATTAGAAGGTGACAATCTCACCAACTCTAACTGTCACTCCTCAGTTTAGCCATTATTTCTATTCATTTAATCAATTTCATCTCTGAGAGAGAGATTGTAGGTAGCCTGGCATATACCAGACAGTGACATAGTTAATTTTCAGAAACAAATGAGATTCCTTACATTCCACCTATTAATGTCTAAAATCATGTAGCACATGTAGCCTGAATTATTTTATGAAAATATTCCATGACCAAGTCTGATTTTTCATGTATTATATCTCTAGTTGCTAGAGAGATAAATTTGAAAACAAGTAATGTGCCGATAATCATTATTTAAAAAGCGACATTCATAATGCAGCTATAGGCAAAGTGGCTACTGAATTAAATACAACTGATAAATTTATTAAGAAATTTCCTGGATTACCAGAAGACACTACATTTTGTTGGCATGATCTGATACACACATAAACGAAGACACTCTCCTACTCCAAGTTGTCACCTGGGAAATTACACTCAGAGACTATGAAGTTGTTTTTCCCAGTATAGATGAGAGGATTAGGTTTTATATTAATGTTGCAAACTACTATCCAAACACAGAAACTCAATTTGAAAAGTTATATGTTTTATGTCAAGGAACCCATTAGATGAAAATAATGGTTTAGCATTAAAAGCACTCATTTTGAAAAAATAACACAGATACTGTAATTCACCATTTTTCATTCTTTTTGAATACAAAGTTCATTTCAAACTATAAATGATATTCATATCTCCATAATTAATGAATAGTTAAGCTAACATATTAAACATACTATTTAAATATATATGAAATAAAATTATTATACCTACATATATTATGATTTAAAATTTTCTGGTTCAGTCTGGTTTTGCAGATAAATTCCTACTTTCAGAGCTGATTTCATTAGTAATTTCCTCTCCTAATGGCTATATAATTAAACCATAATGGGAAATGTAGGTTTATGTATATTCATAGGGAATTCATTATAACAAAACAAACCATAATTAACTAAAAACCTAGGATGCATTTTAATTTACATAATGTTTTATTTCATATAATTTATTATTGTTTGTTAAAAAATAGGGCAAAGTAATAAATATTAACTTCTTAATCTAATGGAGCATCTAACCAAAATCTTTTTCTTTACTCTTGTAATTTATATTATAATTTTAAGGAAATATAATTTAATTAATATATTTGCTTTTTAGTTTCTACTATTTAGAATAAGAGATCAGAGACAATTATGACCCTACCATTTGTAGAACAAAGTTTAGATTTGATTGAACAAATTTTGCACATTTATTGATTGGTTGATTGATTGATTGATTTAGTACTTTAGGGAAGGGTCTACTGGCATTCAGGGTCACACTACCAGATCAGACTTATAATGAACCGCCTGTTTACAGTCTCCCAAGAGCTGGGATTACAGGTGCACACCACCATGCCCAGTCTCAGGGTACCTTAGGGGTGAGGCCAGAAGGGCACGCCCTGGGGTAGAACCCTTGGCCCCTGCTTGCAATCCTCTGAGCTATTGGACCAACTCAAACTTAGTACATTTATATTTGTAAATATATACATGACACTATAACATTTATCCTACAACTCTACTAATATTTAAAGAAACAGCATTATGTATTTTTAACAGCAAATTTCAGAGAATTTATAATTTCTGGGACATAGTCTTTTGAAATTCATATTGTGTTATAGAAAAGCTAAAAAAATCATATCCTATATATTTGTTTAATTACCTGTGCTTAAATTCAACCAGTTTTTTCTTTAAATATAAAATAAACAATATTATATTATTTCCTTAAAATAATTTTGTAGGAAGAAAAAATGTGCATCTCTCAAAATAATGCTCATTGATGAATATAGATGCTGCACATTTAGGTCACACAATCTCCTCTTAGTATATGGGCGACCTGTAATTACTCAGGTACTTGGAACTCAGTTGAATGATGTAGTCAATTTCTGAATTTCTCTTCCTATATATACGCCTGATTATCCTAGTCATTTTGCTTATTCATTCAGTTATTTATTTAAAAATATGTGCCCTGGAAGTTATATTAGCCTGAGATAGATATTCCTGGATTAAAATAAAGTAAGATCTCTAGCACTTTATTAGATGGATTTCTTTATCTCTGGTTGGACACAGGTTACTGTCTCTATTATAATACAGAAGACAATAAATAAATAAAACCTGAGCTGGCTATAAGAAGCCTGCTAACAGGGCAGTGACATTGTTAAGAATTATTTGGATTTCTGGAGTTTCTTAACTAATCTAGACACAAATGTGACCCACTAATATCCCTAAGATCAAAACTTCCCATATGAGAGTTAGTAATGAATAACCTCAGCTAGTAGAGCTGCTAGAACAAAATAATCTATAAACGTAATTATCCTTGAGGAGATAGGAAAATATTAAATACATTAAGTGAAATGTATAGAATCTTTCCAAAAGGACACAATCTTCTCCTTAGAAAATCAGTGAATAAGACTGATGATGGTGTTTATGGTTAAGAAAGGGGAGTAAGAGTCATTGTATTCTCTTTCAAACACATTAATCACAGCATTTTTAATTGCATCAATGCTTGAGTGTGCATTGATATTGCTTCTAATAGGCATTGCTAATTAATGATATAGTAGACACAGGTAAGTAAAGTTACATAGAAGTTGGAGATTTCAAATGTGTAGGCACATGAAGGGATAGACAAGAAGTAAATTAATGGATGGATGGATAGTGATATATATATATATATATATATATATATATATATATATATATATGTATTGCTTTAAAATTTCATAGATACATGAAATTGTTTAAGCAATACCTAAACTGATTTTATAAAGATAATCTAAGATGTAGAGAAATACTGAAGTTTATTAAAATCAAAGCAAGAATGGGTGAATTGGGGCCTGGCGGGATGGCTCAGTGGTCTAAAGCGCCTGCTTGGGAAAGCTTGGGAGGCTTCAGGGACCATGGTTCAATCCTCAGCACCACATGCTGTGCCAGCCCTGCCCTCTGGGGGGTGGGCTGAGCCGGCCAAAAAAAGGAGTGAATAAACAAAGGTTCTGAAACAAGAATAAAATTTAAAAAAAAAAAGAATGGGTGAATTTTTTTTATATTTAATAAGATTCAAATCAGTTAATAATCAAAAACACTTTTCTGGGACAATGGCATTTATGGGGTCATGCTATAGTTTGATTCTTAAATGCCCCACAATGGGCCATAGACTGAAGGGAAAGTCTTCATGTTGTGGCTCAGTGGAAGGTGGTGAAAAATTTAGGAGGTGTGGGAGGATGGATCGCTGAGCTTGTGGCATGCCTTTGTGTGGTTTACTGGTACCCCGGTTTCTCTCTCTCCTCTCTCTCTCTGTCTCTCTGTCTCTGTCTCTTCTCTGTCTGTCTCTGTCTCTCTCTATCTCTCTTTTTGATTTTTCTGACTGCTATGGGAAGAAACAGTTTGCTGCCTGCCCTCATCTGATACAGAAAGTTAAACATTTATACAGTGAATATTACAGCACTCTGAGAAAAGAGATCAAAGAAGATTTTTAGAAAATCAAAAGATTTTCCTTACTCCTGAATAGAAAGAACCAATATTGTGAAAATGACTATATTCACAAAGTTCTTAACCAGACTTAGTGCACTCCCAATCAAACTACAATCAACATGCTCTTTGGATGTAGAGAACACATTTATAAAAATCATCTGGAACCAGAACAGACTTAGTATATCAAAAGCATTCTTCTGGAACAAAGCAAAAGCAGGAGAAATCACAATCCCGGACCTCTATCCTTCAAAGCTATTATGATAAAATTAGCATGACACTGGCATAAAAACAGGCCTCAGGATTAATGGAAGAGATTTGAAGATGTGAAAATAACTATGAACATACTCAGCAACCTTATGTTTGTAAATGTGCTGAACACATTTGCTGGAAGAACATAGCCTTTGGGGGTGATACAAAAACTGGCTTTCCACATGCTGAAGGCTAAAGTAAACCCATGACTATCACATGCTCTAAACTCGAGTACAAATGGATCAAAGACTTAAACATTAAAACAGAAACACTAAGTCTTTGTGGGGGGCGATGTAAGTAGAAATCATAAAGACATAGGGCTAGTTACGATCTCATATGTATGTATACAGGTGCTTAACATACAGAAATGACTATGGCTATAATGTCAAATATATATATATATATATATATATATATATATATTGCAATATTTATAAGCTGAGATAAAAAAATTTGTCTTACCACAGATATTTTCCACAGATATTTTTAGACACACATAGTCCTTTTAAGTATTTGTTACCATTAAAAAAAAAAAAAAAAATTTTCCCTTGCCATCTTAATTTTGTTTTTTCTCAAGTTTCACTGCAGCAAGAGCACTCAACTTTAGATTTACCAAGTATATATTTACAGACCAATTAAATATATTTTAAATGTTAGTGTATAATGTTAAATATATTTTAAGTGTTAATATATATCTACAGACCAATTAAATATATTTTAAGTGTTAGTGTATAGACCCAATATTATAGGGCATATCTCCAGAATTACTTGTCATGCATAATTGACATCTTATGCTTACTGATTAGTGTTTTTCTGATCATTGCAATTCTTTCTTTCCTAACACATTGTTGATTGTTGTAAATGTCTCATAGCTAAAAAAGATATTTGTGTTTTTATGATTCTGCGATTGAATTGTTTTACGTATTTAGTACCAAACCTAGTGTCTCACTACACAGATTGGGCTCATAGTGATTCTCCTGTTTTCAGTGCCCCAAGTGCTGGAAATGCAGGTGCGTACCACCATGCCCAGTCTCAATCACCACAATCTTGGCACACCCCGGGTGTGTGGCTAGCATGCATGCTGGGGATCAAACCCTCCGGCCCCTGTGTCACCTAAGCAGGTGTTTTAATCTGATGGCCCTTCTGTATAACCTCTATGATTGATTTACTGGCTTATTCTAATTATCTTGTTATAGTGCATCGTATTTATTATAGTATTACATTATACAGTGTGATTTCCATGTTTTCATCACAACTATTTACATATGTGTGTGTGTGTGTGTGTGTGTGTGTGTTTATTTAGTTGATTTTCTTAATCCATTCATCTATCAGTGGACATTTATGTTGCTTCTTACATTTTCTCAACTATGCATAGTACTAAACTCCCTAAAAGTCCTACTTTAATTAGAGAAAGACACATCATGACTGACTGGTTAGGGCTAAGGAGGAGATCTCTGATATGTGAAGCAGAAGTGTGTGTTCACACTGAAGTAGTGATAAATAAGCAGGATTTAGGAAGGAAAATTAAATGTGAAATACATTGTGTCAGAAACCAATAAATAAAATCTTAGAAAGGGAAGCTAGACTGTACCTGTTCTGTAACACCCCCCCCCCCTTACATCCCTGGTCCTGTGTAAATACCATTGTAGGAGAGGAATGAGGACTTGGAGAAGTGAAAGGGCTCCCAAAATTTCCATCCTCCGCACCTCTAAAGTAATAGAGTGAGATGTTTGCAAATCTAACCTCAGAGAACTGAAAGGTGGCAAGTGGTGTTAAAGAAAACACCACTGCCTTTGCAGACATAGAAACTATGTGTGCTTTCCTGATTAAGGGTTGGTTCTGAGCACTCACATACCGGTGGCCAATCGGCATAGTCTGTGGAAAGTGACATCCCTGGGAATGAATGGATCATACTGAACCTGAAATAAGCACTAGCCTGTTCTTCCATCAAACACCAAGAGTTTTGTGTTGATGCAACATCCTGCATGTTTCCCACCTTCCCTTAGAGGGAAATCTTCACAAACCTCTCACTAGTGCTGCTGAACAAAGACAGCCCCAAAAAACCATCAGTGTTATAGGTTTAGAGCATAACGTTTTAGGTAAAGTGATCAAGGATGCACCTTGCGTGGGTAATGACTTATACAGAAGGGGTCCTGTAACGTGCAAGGCTGGAAAATGCAGATAGAGAATATAGAGGCAGCTGTCAGGTATACTATGCAGAAAGAGAAGTGAAGATCAAGAAGGCCCTGTCGAAGTTAGTGTAGAATGGGATTCTGGGATAATTACAATGCACCCTCCTGTTCCTGAGTTAACTGGTGACCGGATCTAGAGATAGATGTGAAGTAATTTCTGTTAGTCATCAAATGAGAGGGAATTGAGGCTGGGAGGTGTGCCCAGAAGGACCCACAAACCTTCTAGCTCTCAGGTTGGCAATTGAGTAATTAATCGGGTAAGTGGGGTAGATGGAAGAACTCCAGCTGAGATCAGACTACAATGTAAATGGGATGGTGAGGATGCTTTGATTTTGTTTTCTCAACCACATAAGGATGATTTTAGATCTTGTTTCTTTTACTTTCTTTGCCTCTTCAGTCGGATGATCATTTTGTTTTCCTCTTTCCTTTTCTTTCCTCTCTGTACTTAATTTTTCATCTCCCTTGTCTTTGTAGCCTACATTCTCTGACATCTGTCCGTCCATCTGTCTGTCTATCTATCTATCTATCTATCTATCTATCTATCTATCTATCATCTATCTATCTATCTATCTCTCTATCTATCTATCTATCTATCTCCATATATTTGCAAGCAGAGTAACACTAATCTGTGCTTTCTCTAAATAATAAACTTTGTGATCAAGTAGGTTAACTCTCACCAAACTGCAAAGACGATCCTGATATTAGGTAGTTACCAACACATTCACAAGTTCCCACTTTCCTACAACTTCCCACAATCACCAATTACACCTTCCTTCCCCTCTATCCTTCTGACTGCTTCCCTATAATATCATTCAGACCTGCTTGACACTAATTCTTTGTTTCAGCCATAAAATCCTATGTTGCTTCATGGAACATTAACAGAGAGATAAGTTTTTTTTGTCTTTTTGAGACAGTCTCACTATGCAGTGAAGCCTGGCCTTGAGCTCACTTTTTGTAGCCAAGCCTGGTCTTGAACTCACACCAATTCTTCTACATCAACCTAGAGAGATAATTTTTAAATGTTTTTTTTTAATATATTTTATTTTATTTTTATTAATTTTTTTTTCTTGTTTCAGAACTCTTGTTCGTTTATTTATTTTCATGGCCGGCTCAGCCCGCCCCGATGGCAGGGCTGGCACAGCATGTGGTGCCAGGAATCGAACCGTGGTCCCTGCAGCCGCCCCCCAAGCAGGCGCTTTAGACCACTGAGCCATCCTGCTGGGCCCAAGAGAGATAATTTTTAAAAAGTAAAATTTCATAACATGAAGTAAGAGAGAACAAAATCCCACAAAGTACTAAAGTATTTGACAAGGTCAGATATAAAGTATCTAAACAGATGAGCTACTTAATAAATAAAATAACCGTGTACTTAAAGATAGAGGTAAAAAATATCTCATCAACAAAAAGTTGCCAAACAGAAATCATCAGTAGCAGAAGTGACTGATATATAGAGAGATCATCAGAAACAGGACATAAACAACTTGAAAAAATATGTGACCATCAAATCAGCTAAAACCTCTCAGTGATATTTCAGATACAGTTAAATCTCAATACAGCAAGTAAGGTGAACAGTTAAACAAAAGCAAAAGTAAAGGATCCAGGAACAGAAGAATAACATCATTGGGCCAATGAGAGAGCTCCCTGGACTAAGTGTTTGCTTAGTCAAGTGCAGGGACTGGAGTTCCATCCCCAGAACCACACGCCACTGGCCCCAGCGCCAGGCACACCAAGTCGGCCACTGCGTCCAGGCCAGGTGACACATGCCTGTAATCCCAGGGCTGGGGAGAATGAAAACAGAAGGATCACTAGAGCCTGAGCTTCATGGTGAAAGTCTACTGCATAATTAAATGAATACATGAAGAATGGCTTTATGACGGCAGCAATGCCATGCCATTCAGCAACAACTCTCGGTGCAGAGAAAATATCAAAACATAAATTTAACAACAGCGTATCACGCGACAGTGCTCATATTGTGCACAAGATGTTACGGGACACAATAGAAGCTGATCTGAAAGAAAAATATGCCGCTGTGAATGTCTGCCCTTGAAAAAGAGAAAGACGTTAAACAAAAAATTTTATGATGCAGTTGAAGGACCTAGAAAAGCATGAATATTCCAAGTCCAAAGGTCATATGAGATAAATACTATAAAGATAAAATCAGATTAAAGAAAGTGAGACTAAACAATGAAACGAATCAGTGATCAGAGAGACATTCTTTGGATGAAGAAACAGATTGGAAAACCCATTAACCAAGCAATTTAATTCATACATAGTAATATAATTAGAAATAAATAAAGCTTTTTAAATAAGAAGGGGACGAGAGGTTGAAGACAAGGGAGAAGATTGAAAATAAAACAAAACCAGTAAATATCAGTTACAGGTACAAATTCTCTATGATGACTATCATCACTATGTTTAACTAAATCGTACCAAAAAAAAATTATAAAACAGGGAAGAAATGAAAATGCCAATTTCCAAAAGACATTATTAAAATCCAGAGGAGCATTTGTAACTAGTCTGAAAACCTATACTGCAATAAACTGGAGAATGTAAAAAATAGTATTGATTCCTATATTCATAGGCACTAACAAAACTGAACTAAGAAGTTATATTAACTACAAACATTCTAATACAATGCAGTGAATTTGAGACAGTAATAAAAATATGGACTAAAATTGCTCAAAGATATGAGAAAATCACCACTGAATTTTACAAAAACTTCAGGAAAGATCTAATATCTGAAAACCTCAAACTCTTTAATGAAATTAAATGGAAATGATACTAGTACTACCAAATGCATTCTTGATGGCCAGCATTACCTTAAATCTAAAATCAGACATCAACTGTAGGGCTGGTGAAATAGCTCAGTAGGTAAAAGCTCCTGCAAGCAGGTACATGGACTGGGAATTCAATGTTCAATCCCCTGGGACACTGTCCCAGCCCTGTCCCTAGGTCGCACTGAGACAGCAATTGAGACTGGGATTGGTGGTGCACACCTATAATCCCTGCTCTCAAGATGCTATTAAACAGGCAGACCTCTGAGTCCAATGTAGTAGAGAGACCCTGAACACCCTTACATCCTTGCCTAAACAAACAAACAAAAAAGGAATAAAATTAAAAAGCAAGAAACAAATCAACTGTAAAAGAAAGGCATGGGCTAATTATTTTAATAAACATAGGTACAAAAGAAAAACCCACTGGAAAGGACAATAAAAAAAATACTCCAAAATTATTCAAATTCAGCAGTGTTGCAAGATGAAAAAAATACCAATCAGTATAATTCCTCTAAAATACTAATGGTAACAATTGGTAAGATGATACCATAATAGCTTTCAGAAAATATATTTACGAATGAACAAATAAGGGAAATTAAAGGCTTCCATAATTAGTAGAAGCTATAGCCCTCTGAAAAGGAGAATGTATAGTACATCAGAAAATAAAAAGATATAGTTTGTCCCCCACTGAAGCAGAAACAATATTTTTAAAACATCTTTGGAAAGGTAAGGGATAATTAGTCAGACAAAGCACTGCATGAACACACCCCTGAACCCTCACCAATGACAGTCACTAAATTGGATAAAGCTTCTATGAATGACAACTGCCAAAAATGAAGGGAAATAAAGATTATGTAATTTCTGACTCTTTTTTGAACACATAAATGGATTAAATATTTTTATACTGCTACTGATAATATATATAATATATATCATTTATATATATATATATATATATATATATATATATATATATGCTTTTCTGATTTAATTTGGAAAAAAACTGGCTTTTCACAAATGATATTTAAATAGTACAAATTGGAACTATATTTGCAGTCCCAAAAATGTTGTTCACCCATCTGTGACTTGTGATAAGGCAAACCCCACAAGTAAATGAGTTCTGAATAACATCATTTATCAGAGTTAGTCAGTTGGTTAGAAGACAGTATTTTTCTTTCTCACATAAATTGCTTTCCCTTGGAGAGTTGAATAGTTTTTACATTGGATGATATAGACTTCAGAAGTAAGAGAACAGAACCACCAAGGTAAGTGTCTGCCCTTGAATGATAACTCTCTAGCATACTTTCAGAGGTATAGAAGACAAGGGGGAAAAATTAGACAGGAATTAAATTAGAAATCTAAAGTGCCCAGTGGATGGCTGATTGAGCCCACAAATTTGAAATAATTTCCAGAACCACTAAAATGAGGAAAATAATTTGAAAATGTTGCCTATTAACCTATATTAAATTCTGTACCACATACATTTTCAATGTCACAGTACTATGCCAAAAAAATATTGTTCTGGGGACCTAGAGCAAAAAGGATTTAAAATTGAGTGTTTGAAACCTACACTTGTAAACCACATAATGGCTTGGTAAAAATGAATTAAATTAAATTAAAATATAATTTTCATGGAGATTGATTTATTCTACTGATTTATTCAATAATATTTTCTGAATATCTGATCAATACCTGACAGATAGTGAGGTCTTAATAAATATTTGTTGAGTAAATAAATGTGATAAAAGATAGGAAAATATATATGAAAGCACCAGAGGAAATATTGAATATGCCATCAAAAATCTGACAAAGGGTCATGAAACATGAGTTTTATTTATTTTTTTTTTTCATTTGATTCAGGGTCTCAGTATGTAGCTTGGACTCATAATGATCCTCTTGTATTGGCATCTTCACTCTGGGATTAAAGGCTTGCACCAACACATCCAGTTTCAGTAGCCAGCACGGAATGGGGTACCAAGGTTTGAACCTGGGTCCTTCAACTTGCCAGACATCTCCCCAGCCCAAAATGGGTTCAAAATTGGGTATAAAAAGTTTATAACTGACATAAAAAGATTCATGCAGTTTGTATCAATGTATGTTGCAAATTTGATGAATAATTAAATTATAGTTATTGAAATATTCTGTAGAAAAACAAGGAGAATATACAGTCTTTTTTGAAAATTAGGGCAATAAGAAGGTTAATAATTCAAACCAGAATATATGCTTAATTCTCTGGGCAATCAGGACCCTAGAAATACTTGGGAAACAGACAGCAAAGAAATTGAAAATGGAAAAATCAAATGCTTCTGCTATTGGTCTGTTGATGCCACTAAATTTTTTTTAATATCTGCTAACTCTAGGCAACTGACATTCATGGATGAGTATGAGGATATCATTTTTGAAGTCGACATCAATTTGGCTGAGGAACTTCAGAAATCACTGAATTTCTCAATTAAATCAAGGATGTCAGGCTGCTAATTCTGGAGCCAGGAGAAGATCAAGTTGAAGCTATGGCAGTTAATTGTTATTGATTGGTGTGTAACAGAATTAGTGAATTCCAGAGGGTCTGGCCATTAGCAAGGTATAAAATGATCCAGTGACAACTCGAACTGGTTTTAGATAAAAAGAAATAAAAATTCAGAGGCAGCCAATGAGATTTAAGATGCTTCAGAGAACTGAAGTTCTGCCCTTGATTAAGTTTAACTACCCTGGGAGAAAGGTTATAAATGATTGCATGGGTTTGGAAATGTGACACAGGTGGAGAAAACTGGTGCAAACCATTCACAAGTTGACCTTCCACATCTCAATATATTTCTGCAACAGTGCAAATAAACTCTTATTGTCTGGTTCTATAGGTATGCGACTCTATGTGGCTATGGAATACTTGAAATACAGTGGGAGGAAGACTTAATTATAAATTTCTATTTATCTTGAATTGACTCAAATGTACAGTCTAGTCATTCTGCCTAAACTTTTAGACGAATAAATCTTTACTCAAATGAACAAAGCTCTGGAATGTTTCACATGGCTGGCTGTATTGATAAGGATGCACTAGAAAACACTGCAATGGAAAAAATGTATAATAAGAAATAGGAAATTGAAAGACATATAAGACGACAGTTTATTTCTCTCATTCTTAAGGGATCTTCTACATCCAATTCATCCATGGACTACGGCCACATGGCAATTTTTGTTTCAGCTATTGCTGGTTATCATCATACAGCAACAGAAAAGTTTGTGAAGCCACACACTCTACCAGTTCTTAAGACTTCCAAACACTGCTGATGCATATCTGTGCTGTCTATGCATTGTATGGAACACACACACACACACACACACACACACACACACACACACACACACACAAAGTCAATCACTTCCCTGCTGCTGAGTTTCACAGAGTAACAATTTACAAGCTTCCTCAGCAAGTGACATTATTGAAAAGCACTATGATTTATTACAGCAAATAAATTTTTAAGTTTGTGAAATTGATAAATATTTAGTAGCATTTCACCTTCTATTGTATCAAATTTTATGCTGCAAATACATCAGCTGTAATCGCCATTTATAGTAATTAAATAAGCCATTTTACTGTCTTTTCCGGTATCATGTTTTCACAGTTCTATTTCTTTTTATTCTTTACTTAAATATAAATATATCTCAGAGAGAACTCCTCAGTACTAGAATTCAAATTATTTCACTATGACACTTTTTTATGTACAATTCATGGAATGATCTAAGAAAAATACTCACCTTCTAAATAGCACTGCATCAATTACTGCTACATACACTATGATATCCACTAACATTTTATTGCTTATTGATGTTGTAGCTCATTTGACTTCACCACTGAACTTTGTAATGTTAGTTAAATGACAAAATTGTCCCACAACGTTTTTAAGGCTTTTTCCCATTGCAAAGAAATGTTCACATGTTCACATGCTGAATGTTCTGTGTATGTAATGGAGTGGATTGGAAACACCCTAGCCAGAAAGAGAAACATTCTTCCTTAACAGATTCTCTTGGACTCTTGCAAATTCATTATTAACACTGAAATTCCTTGCTCACAAGTTTAAGGATTATCTTGTTCCAGATTCCTGTGAAATTTAATAGCCTCAATGATTAATTGAAGGAATAATGAATAAACCTAAATAATATTTCTACCAATACTAGACATTTTAAACTAAGTGAAATATTTCAAAATTTATATAAATTTAGATGAAGAAGTGATTAATTTAAAGTAGATAATAATGTGAAGATTACAGTTTTTATCAAGGCAACTAGTTAAGACACAATACAATTTTCCTCCTTTTAGAGAGAAAAGATTAAAGATTTGTTTCAGTCATTAAAACAAAAAAGTAAAAGATTCCTGAACCTTTTCAACTTGGGCTCTAATAATACCAAGCAAATTTGTCTTAAGACAATTAGGTAATTTTCTCCTGAGGCCTGCAGTAATTATTTTGGAGAGGAATTGTCTTATTTTTATCCATTTGAATTTTGGTAACCTAAAAATTTTCCTAGGTCACAGTACTTCATGTAAATCAGATCAGTTGGAGGAGTATGTCTAAGTCAACTAATTTCTTACTTTTACATATACAACTGATTCACTGCTCTCGTTGATGGGCATTTTAATCTTTGATAAATCTTGCTGTTACAACCCATATCTATGATAGATACTCCATCGCTCTGCTTAAAGGTCCAGCCCTCCTTGAGCAACTTGCCTCTGCTGTATATGAATCCAAAAACTAGTTCTATGGCTGATTAATAGTGTTATGTCTGATTAATCTTCCACTCTATTTAATAAGTTAACCCATATATAAAACCACCAGCATATATCTGATTCTTGCAACAGAGTAAAGAATGTTTCAATTCCTGTTGTATGAAACAGACAAAAGTATGATCTATGCGAACTAGTATAATTCAATATTTTTATTTTAATAATTATATTAACTATAATTAATATAAAATCAATGTATAAATATAAAAAGATTGCAGCAACAAGAACGGACACTCAAATGTGAGAGTATAAACTATACACACAATTAATGTAACTGTTACTTCTTCCTGGTTAACAGCCTTAAATGGGGACCTAAAAATTATTTTAAGAGTTTTCAACTTAAATTATTTTTTTAGACACCTATGAACCAATGTCATCAAGTAATGTAACAAAAAATTTCCCCACCTATAATTTTAAAGGCTTGCAAGATAAATCACACAATTAAACTGAAAGAGAAAAAAAACGATTGAAAATATTTCAATGACAGAAATGAACACGTTGGCACATAGAATGTATGTGTAGGAGTTATTTCTCCAGATCTCATATTTTGGGAGACACCTAAATTATGGCAGCTCAGTGGCATGTGGAGAACTTAGAGCACAGAATGAGTCACCAAGCCTCAGAATGAGAAAATCAAGAAGTTGCCATAGGGCAGGCATATGTATCCTTGGATTGCCGGAAGAATGCAAACCCTAGGCCCTGGAGCAGGTTAGGAAGAGATTAGACCCTCCATAATGTAAGAAGGAGCACTTTGAAGATGAAATGAGACACAAGGCGTTATGAGCCTACAAGGCACATGATCGGCTTAGGCTCAACTCTGCTCAGAGTGTTTTCTTCACAATGGATTGTATAACATGAGCAAAGTAGTGACAGAAGGGAGAGGGAACTGGGAATGTAGTATGTACTGTTACCTCATAGCCCTGAGACATTTAAGCCATATATATATGTATATATATATATATATATATATATATGCATAAAATGTCCAATAAGATGTGTCCATTAACCTATATTATAGATGTGATGAACTAGCATATATTTTACAGTTTAACTGGAAACCTACGTGAACGAATGTGTCTTTGTATAGTTCAGAAGTCGGAAGTCTTATGTGAGTTCTATGAGACAAAAATGAAGGTGTCCACAGAACTGAGTTCCTAACTGGACGATCCAAGAGTGCATTTGTCTCTTTGTATCTATATGCTTCTGGCAGAATTCTGATCCATATGATTATTAAATTGAGGTCTCTGGATTATTGAAGACTGACAGCTGAGGATCACGCTCAGTTTTTGGAGCTCATGCTCCTTTATCCATGGTCAAAGCTGTCTGTAGTGAGTGAAGTTCAACACCCACTTCAAATTTTGCCTCTTCTTTCTCCATTGCTGCGTTTCTCTGATCTATCTTTCATCTTCCTCTCCCATATTTCAGAGTACGAATGCTTACATTGTGCCAGCTTAGATAATACAAAATAATCCCTTCATTACAAATCAGTAAGCCAGTCCTAATTTCAGTTATACCTTTAGTTCTTTTGGCTACTTAATGTATCATATTCAGTGATTCTTAGGATTAAAATCTGTATATCTTAACAGTTGATAGGGACGGTGGAAATTATTCTTTCCCTAATGTTTTAAACATATTTTCAAACTCTATAGAGAAATGTATAGTTTGATTCTGTCATTAATAAAAAAGATGTATTTGAATTTGTTTTGAAATTAGGCTACCCATATGTGTAAAGGAAGGGGTTAACATTAATTATCTGGAAAAAAGTAATAAGAGAGAAAGAGAGAGAGAGAGAGAGAGAGAGAGAGAGAGAATTAGCCACTAAATTTATTTTCCAGCATCTATGAATCTATGACATTGACTGTTTCAAGCCTCAGTAGTGAGAGGATATTAGCCTTTATGTAAATTGTATTTTCTTGGGGACAGTATCTTAATGAAGTTTCAGGAAAAATATGTTTAATTATGAGGCATTATATGCTTCTAAGAGTATTAATAATTTTATTTAATAGCTCCATCATTCATTTCTCTGTGCCAATTTTTTGTTTTTCTTAAGTATTTTATCAAGCAGATATCTTTTCTGGTGCATATTCAACAATTTAATTATAACAGTTCTTAGAAGAGAATTAAAAAGAAAGTTCCTTATACATGACCTTTTTCATAAAAGTACTCTATACATTATGAGCCCTTTGATCAAAATCCTGCATGGTAACCTTTGCAAAAGGAATGCAAATGCTAATATATTGTGATCTAATCTTTGTTGAACTACAGGAACACAATATAACCACAATGGTGTTCTTCTGGTACTAACTCATTAGTTGCTGTTTTCCTCAAGACCTTTGGAAAACTAAATATTATAATGAATCCCAAACAATCCTATACAACATATCAAAATAATTGAAGGAAATAATTGCAATACATTTGTACAATTTCCAGAAATGGATTATAGTGCTTGGGGCTGAAGCTTGACACAACAAGTCATATTTTGCTTTTTACAGTAAACCAAACTGTAAATCAGATGGATTTTTTATTACTGCTTGTTCTTTGGGTAGGTTAGTAATTTAATATCCCAGCTCTAAATGGTGCACATGGCTGACCACAAACAGTAAGGGAAGCTCCTGTACTTTCTGATTGCTGAAGGAAAATCATTTGTGTAGTCTAGCGTAGAAATGAATGAATGAAGAGCAACTTAGCTTTTGCTGACACTGAGCAGTAAATGGAATGAAAAAAAAAGTATCATTTTCCATGCACAAAGAACAAATGCTATATTACCCTTGTCTGAGGGCAGAGTATTTTCTGTGTCCATCAATGATGGAAGTTTTAGATTTTCTCCACTGTTTGACTGTGACCATGTGAGAATTGATAACATAATTCCCTGTTCTTTGATACCACTTATCATAAGGAATTTTAGTTCATGGTTTTCATTTTCACAATAATTACGGTATATTTGTTACCCATGTTGTCTGAATAACACCACCAAAATGTTATGCAAACAACTCTACCTTTAACATTTAAAACATGCAAGATATATTTTAATATTATGTAAATTTTAAAAATAAGGACACCAATGATGCAGTGTTATGAACACACACACATACACACTCTCTCTCACGCACACATGTGCGCATACACTGATACACATTTTTATATCTAGTTACGGAAGATAGACAAACCATTGCAGTTTTAAGAGCAAATCAACTTGTTTTAGTTATCTGTTCATATCTATCGGCCGTTCTGTCTTAAATGCTCTAGATCCATTCTTACTTTTATCTGCTTTCTGTCCCTTCTGGTATTCCAGTATTTTAGACTGTCATCTATCTCTGGCTCATTCATTGTCTTAAATTATCAAAGATTTCCTTGCTTTTATTCTCACTCTGCCTCAGACTGGTTGCCAGATTTCATGAAAGTGAAGTCCCTCTAAGATATTTGGTTATGCTGATCTTTTTATAACCCCAGTGACTCCCATTGCCTGCAGAGTGAGAACCATAATTCAGCTATACAGTGATACTTCTATTCAATTTTACATTCTATTACCTCTTACACATATTTTGCCTATTCTTTGGTGTAACCAATTCACATACACAATTATACTCTCATGAAATAGTCTCTTCTTTTGGTTACTTTCTTTTGGTTACTTTCTCCTATATTTTTCTAATGATAGTTTCAGTAAACTATAACTGACTTATATTCCTCCTTTCCCCTGTACTTTAATCTCCGCAGAAAGAGTAATTATCTCCTTCATGTATAACAGGCAACTACTACTTAATGCTGGGAATGTGCCAAGTTATTTTGGGTCCCTGGGCGAAACAAGATATGAATCAATAAGATTGCTTTATGATATGTGTTCAGTGCTTGCCAACACAAAGAAAAAGCATTACTTTGTATTGCTAATAAAAACACTTTAAAACGTAACTTCTCTGAGAGTAGCAACTTATTCACTGATACAGCACCAGCAGGTTGAAGACTCCCTGACATATAGTAGATGGGTAATCATAGTTGCAGAAGTGAAGCATGCGTATTTATCTTGATTTAGGAAGGCTGGCTTGTGAAAGTCAGATGAATCCTACTGGGGATACTGAAAATGCAAAATAGTAACAAGATATATTTCTCTCAAGAAAACATGTCACGCTTTCCTGAGAGGGAGGTGACAAATGAGGGTTTAACATGGAAGGGTTGTACAGTGAGTGGTACCTCAGTTGTCAAACAGCTCCAAGCTTAAACTTTCTAGTACTCAAACAGCAAGTTCAGAACTAAAAGTAGGTTTAGTGTTCATGATAGTTGAACGGAAAATCCTACTTGAAAAATCTTGCAGCAAGGGGCTGGCCAGATAACTCAATGAACTAAAGTGCCTGCTCAGGCACAGGGGCTGGGCTTTGGTTCCTGGCATGATGTGCCAGCCCTGCCCCAGAGGTGCTGTGAGCCAGTGAATGAGACTAGGCATGGCATTACGAGCCTGTAATCCCAGTGCTTAGGAGACTCAGAAATAGGAGGATAACAATGAGCACAATCTGTGTAGTGAAATGCTACTAAATACACAAAAAAAGAAAGAAAAACCTTAAAACAAAGACAGAGGTTTGATGCTTCAGTTCAACTAACCAGTTTCACCTGGTTAAATACAATGCTTTTGTTAGTGAATTAAAGCATTTGCTATTCTGCTTTTTTTAAAGTGTGATTTATTTGCATCGAACATTATAACTCTAGCATCAAACTGACAAAGTTAGTGATACTAGCAGTAAAGCTAAGAGGAAAACTATGAGAAATAATGTAAAATGTGTTAAAATTCTGTTCAAATAATTAAACTTGAGTCCTTGGAGCCAATTGTGTGGTATTCTACTATTTCTCATGGAGAAATATGATGAGGTTTTTTTAAAATAACTTTTTGGTGTTCAAAACAACTGAAATATCATTAGGTAAAGATAGTTCACTTAGGAAACATAAAAGTATAAGAGCAAATGTAGAGTTTGTAGAGGTGGACTTATATTAGTGACATTCCCTGCATTTCTTAGAGAGGATGATTGAAACTGTGAGAAACTGATACATATATATATATATATATATATATATATATATATATATATATATATCAAGCTATCTTAGGTTTAGTGTCTGCACTTTTTCCAATCTGTAGCATTACCGCACAAAGGATATCTTATCATGTAAGGAAATATTTTTGGGCTGAGGAGATAGCTTGGCATTCTGAATGCCTGCCTGGCAAGCCAGGACCCAGATTCAATCCCTGGTCCTGCATGCCCATGCCAGCAACAGAAGATCTAGGATGCCATACCAGCCCTGAAGCCCGCACACTCCTGTAACCCCAGTGTTGAAGGAGGATCACTATGAGTCCAAGCTGCATAGCAAGACCTTGTACCAAACAACAACAAAAAGTAAGACTAAAGAAATATTTGTAATGAGTGTAGGTTGTCAATGACAAAAGAACACTGTCATGAATTTGCTCCTGCAAATAATATTATATATTCAGCAAAGTCACACATCAGAAATATTCAATTTCTGGGAAGCATAAGGCCAGAGACAGATTAGTGAACATCTAGGAAAAAAATATAAATAGTGGTAAGGCTAGGAGCTGGGGAGATAGTTCAGTAGAATAAGCGCTTGCCTGGCAAGCGCAAGGGCCTGAGTTGAATCCCTACTTCCACAAAAAATAAGTATAATAATAATAATAATAATAATAATAATAATAACAATAATAATAATAATAAAATACTAATAATAATAATAATGCTAAAAGAATAATTTTCCATAGAAATAGGTACTTTGACTACAAAAAAACTCCCTGGTGTATAAATGTTTTTGTTGAAAATAGAAATATACAATTTTAGTATGAAGACAGCTTGTAAGCACAGGATAAGAGGGAGAAGTAAGCAGATATAACCAAGAGGGTAGTCCTCCTATCAGGTTTCAGATGTAAAAAAGCCAGCTGTCTAGTCCAAGGGACACACAGAATGGTGCCCAGACTTGGTACATCACTGCATTCCTTGCAGCTCACCGTGCTCTGCCCTGGAAGTTTCATTCCAAACGCAGTTACATGCGCTGGTGTGGAGTAACACAGTAACAGTCCCAGGGCTCCAGGAGGGCATCTGAGCAAATGTTTTCTATCTAGGTGTCATCATTTTCCTGTGTGCTAACCATGTGTGATCAATTCGTGCAACCAACATCCAAAGTAGAGGTCAGACAGCTTGACTTAAACTGGCTATGTTTCACAGACTTAAATGGGATCAAAATAGGTAGTTGGTGAAAATATATATTTTAATGGTAACTGCTTTCCCACAATGAAAAAAGCATCTAACAGTTATTCATAATTAAAACCATGCACAAAATTTTAATAGTCTTTACCTCAATCTGACTACAACTATCTATGACAAACCAACAGCCAGTGTCATACTAAATCAAAATGAACAGAGAAAGCCTGGTGTGGTGGCTCACACCTGTAATCCCAGCACTCGGGAGGCTGAGGCAGGAGGATTGGTGTGAGTTCGAGGTGTGTAGCCTGGGCTACAAAAATGAGCTCAGGACCAGCCTCAACTGCATAGCGAGACCCTGTCTCAAAAAGACAAAAAAAAAAAAAAAAAAAATGAACCGAGAACTTTCACTTCTAAAGCAGAAAAAAGATAAGGATGTCTATTGTCAACACTCCTGTTCAATATAGTTCTGGAAACATTATCCAGTGCAATTTTATATAGGAGATAGAATTAAAAAGAATAGAACAGGAGAGGAAGAAGTTAAACTGTTATTATATGTAGAAGACTTGATAGTCTACCTAGAAGACCTCAAAATTTCAAAAAAAAAAACCCCACTTCTATATTTAATAAGCAAATTCAGTTGAGTGGCTGGATAAATATCAACACTCATCCATCAGACAACTAACTCACTAGGAGAGCATTTTGGAAACAAAGAAATATTCCAGTACCAATCAATTGCAGGTATAGATAGGTATCTTTCCCCTGAAGACTACAGTACTCTGAAAAGGGATATCAAAGATGACATCAAAAATGGAAAAAAATCGCTTGTTCTGGAGTACTAGAAACCAATAAATTGAAAATGAGTGTACTCCCAAAATTGATGTATAAATTAGTGCAATCACAATCATAATACCAATAGCATACTTCACAGAATTAGAGGAAGCACACTTAAAATTTGTTTGGAACCAGAAGAGACCTAGCATAATAAGAGATAGTATCACAGTTTGGGTAATGAAAAAAGGCAGGGAGAATCACAACTCCTGATTTTAAATTATACTGCAAAGCTAATATGATGACAACAGTATGGTCATAAAAAAGAAACAAAAAACAAATTCAAGATCAATAGAGCACGTTACAATCTTCCGAAACAACAATCACACTGAGCCACCTTAATCTGTGATCCAGTGACCAAACATGTGCCCTGGAAGAGAGCCTCTTTAATAAGTGGTTCTGGAAAAACTGTTTTCGACATACTTAAGACTGAAACTGGATATAAGATTCTTCATGGACTAAAATAAAATTGAGGTGTATTGGAGCTCAAAATATTAAAATAGAAACACCAAATCTGCTAAGAAAGAGACTAGATAGAAGTTTTGGAAATGCAATTCAAAACAAAGAGTTTATGAACCAAAGTCTGATGAATCGCACAGGAAATCTTGCAAGCAATCAACAGATGTAGTTTCATCCTACTAAAATCCTTTGCACAGAAAAAAAAAAAAATCATTGCAGCATGAAGAGATGAACAATAGGATAGGAATTTTTTTTCCAGTTGTTCCCCAGAAAATGGACTGAGATCTAGAATATACAGAGAAAAAGAAAATCATATCCTCCAAATTTAATGATCCATTGCAAAAATAGGCATTCAGATTGAATAGACGCAGAAGAAGGAAGTGGTGGAAACAGCCAGGGTTCACCATCACTGCTGATTTAAGAGATGTAAATTAAAACAATGCTGAGATGCCATCTCTTTCCAAAAAAGAGTGACTGTTACCAAGGAAGGAATCAATATCAAGTTCTGGTGGGGCTGTGGGGAAAAACAAATGTTTCTGTACTTTTTAAAATTTTTTTTTATTTTTCTTGCTTCAGAACCTTTATTTGTTTATTCATTCATTTTTATGGCCGGCTCAGCCCGCCCCGAGAGCAGGACTGGTGCAGCATGTGGTGCCGGGGATCGAACAGCGGTCCCTGAAGCCGCCCAAGCTTTCCCAAGCAGGTGCTTTAGACCACTCAGCCATCCCGCCGGGCCCCTGTTTCTCTACTTTAATGAGAGTGTAGACTAATGCAGGCAATAAACTAAAAGTAGAGATTCGATTTGACCCAGCTATTTCCCTTGTTAATCTCCTCCTGCAAATTAAAACACATTACAGTGCTATATGCACATTAATGTTATAGTAGCATAGTTTATAATACTAATTCTTGTAAACAGCCTAAAAGCTATAAACTGATGAATAACTAAAGATATGGGTTTCTGTTTCTACCATGGAGTTCTATTCACTCATAAAGAAGGATAAGCGAGACATTTTTGGGTAAATGCATGTGCTTTGAGACTTTACACTTAAGTGAAATAATAGTTATACACGTGAGTAAGCAACACACTGGTTCTCTGATGAGAAACCAAAATTTTACATAAGGACCAAAATGTATAAGACTTTCTGACATAGGAAGAGCACATTCAAATGTGAAGGTGAACTACAGCCTGTCATAGCTGACCCTACAGCAAATGGCAAAGATTTGTGTTGTTCATGATAATATGGTTATGGATTTTGCCGCATTGTATTCCTCTTCCAGGATGTTTTCATTACCCACCAGATTTCCACCAACTTTGGAAAGAAGTCAGTGTTAACTAGGTTAAGTATAATGGGATGTCAAGAGTTTCTTCAAGCATGGGTACTGGTGGAATATCTACATAGGTATAACCAATACTTAACTCTCCATCAAAAGTTTTCAGCATTCAGGCACCAGGGAGATAGCTCTATGGCACAAATGCCTGCCTGGCAAGTGAAAGGTCATGAGTTCAAACCCTGGTCCCACCAAAAAACAAAACAAAACAAAATTCTCAGCATTCAGAGAATTCCTTGATGACTCTTTCAATCTGTCAACATCTGAAACTCTTAGATTATCACCATACTTTTGTACCTGTAAATCCTTGACAAGTTTACATCTTTCGCATCATTTAAACATCTACTAAAGTATTTTATTTCTAGGAAAAAATGAAGTTGAGAAGGATAAAAAAATCAAGAATGTAGGCTCCTCAAGCAATAGGAAATATGTGGTGAAAATGTGCCTCAGAGAAAACTGACAGCTTTAAAATTGTGAGTATATATTGTCCCTAGTGAGGTGGATTTACTTTAACTTCTTCCGGTCTATGAGGTCAACAGTATAGAATGTTCACACAGTTACTGAAATATTAAAAATTATTTCAACTCCTGATTCTTTGAGGTTTTGACAATGTTGAAAGGGTCAGTGCCTAGCTATAAGTTATGGAGATCTTTTTCATCCTATCCTTTATTCCAGGTTCTGACAAAAACTTGGAAAAGTGTACTGTTTATCAATTGTTATAACTGAGCAATCAAAAAGAAGATAAGAGTTCACAAGTTCACAGTCATAGTAACAGTTTGATGTGGTTGAGAAAAGGGGTAAATAATTAGCAGCAGATATTCTGAATGAAGGGATAGATGATAGATAGATAGATAGATAGATAGATAGATAGATAGATAGATAGTGTGAAAGGCAGAAAGAGAGGAAGAATAGAAACAGAGATAGACAGGAGAGTGAGACTTGGTTAAATAATGTAATTCCAAAGTTCATGTTTTCTAAATTCACTGTAAGTAGCTTATTTTCTTTAAGATATTTATCCTGAGAATGTATTGTTAAACATATTTTACAGGAGGCTAAGATACTTGACTTCTTCTAATACCACATGTATAAGTTTGCAACATCAGTCCTTTTAAAGATTCAGTATCTCGAAAATCATAATCTCAAAATATTCTTTCTTTTTTGTGTCATGAAAATAATCAAGTCTCTTCACAGCCTATCATAATCTCCTAATCTCCATATTTTTTAATTTTTTGTTCATTTTATAATTCAATTTTACTCCAGTTAGGATTCTGTTTATTTCCAATAATGCTATCATTACAAAGTGAAAACTTACTTTTGGAAGCCGGGCGTGGTGGCGCACACCTATAATCCCAGCACTTGGGAGGCTGAGGCAGGAGGATCAGTGCGAGTTCGAGACCAGCCTGGGCTACAAAGTGAGCTCAAGCCCAGCCTGAACTGCACAGGGAAACCCTGTCTCAAAAAGACAAAAAAAAAAAAAAAAAAAAAAAAAAAAAAAAAAAAAAAAAAAAAAAAAAAAAAAAAAAAAAAAAACCTTACTTTTGGAAAAGAAAAAAAAAAAAAAAAAACTGAAGTTTTATAGAAACTTTTCCCACTTTGTGTTGCAAAACACTTCACTCCAGTATTATTTTTACATGTGATGCTAAGTCTTCAACTGAAATGTATTGATCCCTTGTTCTGCAGGATGCTCCTAGCCACAGCAGACGGCGTGAATGAGCAGGCATCTACCTTCTTTCACTTTCAGGAAAGCCTGACTGCCTGGCCGCGATCCTCAGCATCAAGGCACCAGGTCCCTTGATTTAATGTTACATAAAATGTCTCCATGGAACACTTTCCCACAATGCTGTAAGTCAGAAAATTGAAAGAAAAAACCTTTGAAATCTTTCTGTAATGATTCTAAACATCAAATATTTATTAAGTGCCTTCTGAATTTCCAGAACTCTGTGAGAGTTTAGAAATAATATGGCCAAGAGAGGAAAAAGCAACAGCACAAATGCCCCTGATTTTTGCCTCAATACACCCGTCCTCTTGTAATCAGGAGCACCAGTTGAATAAGAACGATAACCAGCAATTTAGGATTTCCTTAGGGACAGAGAGGAATGGAAAAAAAATTCTACTAAGTACCTAAACACCTAGTTTCTATGTCCATTTGCAACCAATTATATTTTCAAATGCAAAATAAAATTAAACTCAGTGATGTTTCTAGTGACTTAAATAAGATGCACTCTTTGACAAGATTATTGTGATCATCTTGCTTGGGTTTAAAATGTGGTTTTCCGGTTATTCACTATCATGTGCTCACAGGCTGACAACATTTCTGGGAAATGAGTGGTGACATAGAATGATATCAAGTTGTTGAATGAATGATTGTTATTTGCAATGATTGAAGATAGTTTCATTTTGCCAGTAGAGGATTACTGGAGACATTATTCTGCATTGAAAATCATGTAATAGAAATATCTTTATAATAATGTTTCTCTTTTATTCCTCAGTTTTATTATGCTTCTGAAGCTATAAAGCAAAGACAAATTGTCTTCTGAATATTACTTCATGTGTTTCAAGATTGCTGAATGGGAATTATGAAATTTTTATATAAATTTAAATTGTACTTTGCCAATCCCATGATATTGTTCAAACTAATCAGAATTCTTTATTCATGACAATGTTATTACATATTTTGAGTGACTTGAAAATAAAAGGAGAGACAATCTTCAAATTAGAATTATAATATGAAGGTGTATTGATATACTGAGACTACTGCTGATGTGATATTTTTCTTCCTTATTGTTACATTATTAGTAGTGATTTCTCTACGAAAGGGGTGAAAATGATATCGGAAGTACACTCAATGGAAAATTTGGCTTAGTTTTAAATACGAATATACTTCTGTCAGAATTATTCATGGTATCAATTAAAAAACAACGAAGTGACTGGAAGCAGACAAAGCAGAAAACATCAATAGCAAAACCATACACTTATGTACACAGGATGAATCAGATATTGGTCTCAAGAACCTTCAAAATGTTCAGCATATTGATTATAGCACAATGTAACACTAAAATTATGTTTGGAATACATGTCACTCTTGTCTTTTTGATATGTACTGCTCCTGGTGTAAACTCAGTTACTGTCATTCTCTCAAGAGTAGTACTTGAAAATAAGAGACTGGGCCAAGAACCATATTCTTGACAGGCTACAATTTTGTATTTCCTTGAATTTCCAAATATTTGTGTCAAAATTGTGTAACTGCTTATATCACATTGTATGAAAGTTATTAGAATATCAATGATCGTCAGAAAATATCATTTACAAGCTAAGTCAAAGATATTTGATACTCAGAAAGCCAGTGATGATAAGCCCAGTACCTATGTTATAGAGTAATAGTATCACAAAGCTTTTCTGCTGGAGGGTTGAGAATGTAAGTTAACAGACAGACGATTGGAGAAAAAGAAGGGCTATAAGGATAGCCAATATTTTGGCCCTAGCCCTTCAAGGTCAATAAAGACCCAGGATATAAGAGAACCTGTGCTGTAATATCCTATAACTCAGAGGTGTCCCAAATTTTCTGGTCAAGGAGATTATGGGACCTCAGAGGAAAGGGATGAATGAACTGCAGTGCGTCTAAGGAGAGTCACC
>PVJA010001102.1:0-28245 GCA_004027025.1 Myocastor coypus | reverse complement strand
GATGGCCGTGACTCGTCCCGAAGGCTAACACTAACAACAGTTCTACACAGTACTGTCTATGTTCTCAAATTTAATCCTGAGGGGATTTGATCCTGGAAGATACACACACAAAAAAAATGAATGTTTAGTTATACAGGTCTTGCTTCGACTTGCCCTTGACCACCCAGCAAGAAAAAAAAAAAAAAAATCCTTAATTACAATGCATGGAACGCACACCTAGATTGGTGAGATGAGCTTTAGGAGGCTTAGATTCAATAACCTCCAACATCACAAGCTTCACTGGTGGCACACTGCAATTGCAAAACCTTTGACTGTGTATGTATCTGCTTCCTCTTAGTCCAAAGAGAAGTATATTATTTCCTTTTTTTTCTTTCTTTCTTTTTTCTATGCCACATCAATAGGGAGGTGGGTCATGCCCACACACTGCACTCTATAGAATGATTGTGGGGACAATATGCAATATGTCAACTTTCAAAGCAAAGAAGGGGGGAAAAAAAAAAGTAATGTGGATTTAGAAAGGTTAATGTTTAATTGTTTGATCAATCTTTTTTTTTTTTTTTTTTGTCTTTTTGAGACAGGGTCTTGCTATGCATTTCAGGCTGGCCTTGAGCTCACTTTTGTAGCCCAGGCTGGTCTCGAACTCACACTGATCCTCCTGCCTCAGACTCCCAAGTGCTGGGATTACGGGCGTGAGCCACCACGCCCGGCTGATCAATCTTATATACCTATATGTATTAATCTAAACTGATCTGATGATGAAAATATGTAATAAACAATAAAAAATTGAAAATAAATAAATAAATAAAATAATAAAATAAAAAAATTAAACTTTTATTTTTAAATAAATTCAATTTTAAAAATAAAAAAAAAAAGAAAGAAATCCAAAGAGTTCCAAGCAAAATGAAATTAATAGCCAAGGAAAAAAGTGCCCCCCTGATTCTTGGAACATCTGTAGTTCTGTAGGATCAGAAAAGTCAATTTTATGGACAGAATGTGGCTGCCATTTGAAAATTTATTCAGTTTCCAAAGCTGTGTAAGCTAAGGGAAAGTAAGTTCTCTCATAAGTCACCGTTAATTCGTTTAAACACATGCTTTTAAATTTCACCTCCAAAAGAGAGCCATGGGATAAGACGGATTACAAACCAAGCATTTGTCATATTTTCCCTGAATGAATAGGGCTCGAGACACCAAACATTAAGTAATTATGAGGAGATGGGAATTCTCGCTACTTTAATCTATCAGGTAGTATGATACACATGTATGCCAGTCTCATACTCTACCTCATAATTATGGCCAGTATTGTATGTTAATGAAAATTATTCTAGATGTTTAAGTAAGTGGAAGTTGACTGACCTGGTTTGGTCATTCCAAAGCATTCTGGTGTCAAACTGTCATAGTATACTCCATCTGTAAAACAAATATTACCATCCATACAATAGCAATGAAAATAAAATATTTTGTATGTATTTGTATATTGTATATAATTATACAAACAATGATTTTATGTATGCTGTTATACTTTAATTATAATTGTATATATACTAAAGATATCCATGTAGTAACCATCATTTTCCGGATTGAGCAGCATTTAACACCGGTTCAACAGGACAAAATCTGAACCTCATATAATTCGTTATCTTATTTACCCATGCCTTTAAATAAATTAAATGTAATTCACAGAAAACTTATTCCTACAGTAGCAAAGTAAGTTTAAGGTGTTTATTCTAGGCTTGAAATTATTTAACATCCTTTCCATAGCATTCCTTGAATCATTTTAACTTCATCACTCATGAAGTTACTTTGAGCACATCATCATATTTAAGCCATTAAGAGAGTTGAGAGGTAAGACAAAATTACCTACTTTTATATATACAAAGAAGAACTTGATTTGCCATATAATTTAGAATGATTTTAAAAGACTAGAAAACATGGTATGCATTCAAGAAAACCTTTCCTTTTTTATCCAACTGCCCACCATCTCATTTTGCTCTAATTTTTAATTTTTAAAAGTTTTATTAGAGCAGGAATGCAGTATGTAATGAACACATAATGTGAACTTATTCCTGGCCCCTGTGACTACAAACCCTTATGCCATGATTCAAAATGAACACGTATAGAGAAGCTAAGGTCAAGTGGCCTATTTGTTGTTTTGTGCCTAGTTATCCCCCCGAAGCCTGATGCAGTCAAGGAATAGACTTCTAGAGCATTTGCTTAACTCATAGTCCACTGGGATTATGGTGCTGAGTACTGCTGGGATTAGGGCTGTGAGTGCTACACCCAGCCCGGAGAGGATAAGGAAGGGAAAAGCTTCCTCTTTGTAGCCATTATGGTCATTACTTCTCCCTTTTGCACTCTACTCTTTGTCACTACCATGAATTGCTGCCTCTGCCATGTGCCACTTTGTCTCTGACCCAGCTGAGTATGGACCGAAACTTCAAGGAACTGTTAGCTAAATAAACCTCTCTTTCTTTCATTTGGGGTGTTAAGTATTTGTACCATCAATGACAGAAGAGTAACTGAGACATTATTATGCCAGACTCCGGCACTAGATGATCCACCAGGAGTAAACGGAGACCATCGAACAGCAGTCAACCATAGGATTCACAGACAGAGTAAGACACTGGTCTTTCTAAACATGAGTGAGCACTATTTTTCCATAAAGAAGATAAAATTGAGTCATTGCAGGAAAATGGATGTCCACTGAAAGAAAAATGATAAATGCACAGCAATGAATGATCTCATGAATTCTGGTTATGGCACTGTCTTGTTCTAATGGTCACTTAAATGTTTGTGCCTTTATTTTCTCCATAACTGAAATTGGAAGGGGAACAATTTTCTATTTCACCAGTTTGTTATGAGAGCCAAGTAACCTAATATGGGAAACTAGCAAAGGGAAGACTCAGTAAAAAAGATAAGCATTAATTTTTTCATGAGTACATCACAAATTATTTTTCCCATAGCATATGTGCTCATTGTTTATGTGCACAACTGAGTTTTGAGTAGCTAAGTAATTGCTTTTGGGTATGGAAATTATGCAAATGAGTAAATAATGTTCACAAATTAATGCAACAATGCATAAAATATTAGACATAAAATGTTTTAAAATCAATATGAGGAGACCGCTTGCAACATAAATTGTTATTGTGGAAAGTTAAATACACATAAAATAATCATATAATTTGAAGATGATATATGAATTCATTTCTGAACATTCATAAGTAGTTATGATAGTGAGTCATTTTCCTTTCTGAGAGTATGTAAGTCCTTTAAAAAGACATCTTTAAAAATACTGCATGAACTTTTGATGCAAAGATATAAAATCAAGAGTGTAATATAAGTAATACTGTTGTACAACAATAGTGATCTCACCAACAAATAAATTAGGAAAAAAGACCATTCAAAAAAAGCTTACAACGTAAAGAATTAATCTAACTATGAAAATAAAATATCTGTACAACATAATACAGTGGTAAGCCGGGTGTGGTGGCGCACGCCTGTAATCCCAGCACTTGGGAGGCTGAGGGGAAGGATCAGTGCAAGTTCAAGACCAGCCGGGGCTACAACAGTCAGCTCAAGTCCAGACTGAATCACATAGTGAGACCCTGTCTCAAAAAACACAAAAAGAAAGAAAGAAAATAAATATAGCATTATTCTGAAAAAAAGTATTGATTAGGACTTCAGAAACTGAAATTATATCCTTTTCTCCTGGAGAGGCAGAACCAATACTGCAAAAATAACTATACTTTCAAAACAGATGTATAAACTTAAAACAGTCCCAAAGAAAACATTAGCGCTGTTCCTTGTAGAAGTAGAAAAAATAATCCTGAAATGAAGATGGAAACAGAAGAGAGGTAGAATAGAAATACGATCATAGGCAACAGGAGCAAAGGCATTAGAAGTCCAACCTTCAAGAACAGAGCTACAGTTTAGAGACAGCAGAGCATTGTCATAAAAACAGGCACGTGGCTCAATGGAACAAAACAGAGGACTTGCAAAACACTGCAGTCTAATTCAGCCATGTAGCCTTGAAAGAGACACAAAAGACATATGGGGGAAGATACATACTGTATTTTATAAAGGCCACTTGGTAGGGCCAGTGAGAGAGCTCAGCAGACTAAGTGCTTGCTTAAGTAAGCGCAAGGGCAAAGGTTCGAACCCGGGCACCGCGTGCCCCCCCTGTCTCCACACCTGGCCACACCGAGCTTGTCATGGAGTCTGGGTGTGGTGACGCATGCCTGGAACCCCAGGACTACTGAAATAAACAAGTAAATGAATGAATAAATAAATAAATAAGTAAATACCACTTGGAAAACAGATTATACACATGCAGGAGATTAAATCAAGACCCATATCTTTCACTATGCACTAAAATGAAATCAAAATAGATCACAAATATTAACCAAAAATTGCTATTAGACTAAATAGGTAAAATTCTTGAGGACACAGACATAGGCAAAGACTTTTTTTCTTTACATAAACCCAACTGCCCTCAAAATAATATCAAGAATGACCAAGTATAATCATATCAAATAAAAAGCTTCTGCAAACCAAAGGAAACAGCCAATTAAGTGAGGACACAGCTGAAAGAAAACAGGAAAATATTTACCACCTACTACTTGGATACAGGTCTAATGAATGTAATATATAGTGAAAACAGAAAATAGACAACCAAAAGTTCAACACTCAAGGAAGAAATAAGCAAGTGCAACCGACATGCCATTGAGTAAGTACAAATGGAAAATACACAGATGCAAAATATGCAACATTGATTCTTCTTCAAAAAATGCAAATTAAAGTAGCACTGGAGTTCTGTCTTACTCAAGGAATAATATTACAATAATACAACAAAGATAGCAAATGCTGGTGAAGTTGCCTAAAGAAAAAGAACCTTTCCAAATTGCAGACTGGAATGCAAACTACTACAGATGCTATGAAAATCCAAAATTTCATTAGGTCCAGCTATTCCTGTTCACGGCATCATTTGAAAAATTTGAAGGCAATATTTTATAGTAATACATACATATCTATGTTTTCAACAGCACAAACCCTGGGAGCTAAATTATGTTCGTGGCTTATACGGTTATCAGCAGATGAATAGATAAAGAAAATGTACTACTTATATTCAACGGACTGCTACTATACCATAAGAAAGGTTACAGAGTCATTTTTAGGAAGACTAATGTAAAGATCTTGACTCAATAATATTAAGTGAAGTAAATCGAACATAAAGGTTTAAATATTCAACAATCTCACTGTATGAGATGCTCAAAATGTAAATACAAACAAAAGCAAAAGAAAGCACAGATAATAGGAAAAAGAATGGTAGATCTGTTTGCAGAGCGGAAGACAGTGGAGAGATCAAGGAAGAGGAGAGCAAGGAGAATGAGAAACTATGATGGTTATGTTTCGTGTGTGCCCCAAGCCTCCAAGATGAATCTAATTATGTTCTAGAAATATGTAATAACGAAACCAAAATTTAAAGAAATCTATTTAGCAGTAAAATACTTTGCTGGGTCTTTCCTTTGTCTTCTCTCTAAGGTTATATGTTTACTAAAAATGGTAAGCTACATCTTGATCCTTAACAATTTATCCCCTGACTTCAAGAAAAACATAAGCAGTTCACAAACTCTATTAATTGAGGAACTTTACTATGAGTTCTCAAGTCTCCTATACTACAGGTTTTAAAAATTAAAACTAAATATATTGCCTAAATGAAATGTATTTTGTATAAATTTTCAGTAAGGACTTAGTAGTGATTATAAATTAAATGAATTATCAACTGAAAAGGACTTCCCATGAGAAGATAAGTCTTTCCCCCACACACACTTGAAATGGTTAACAGGAGATAATTGTTTCTACCAGTCTCTCAAAAACTCTATGGAAGCCATGCATGGTGGAAAATATGTGGAATCCCAGCACTCAGAAGGCTGAGGTAGGAATTCTGTAACTTCAAGTCCAACTTGAGCTATATAGTGTGTTGAAAAACAGCTTGAAATATATACCAAGGCTTTGTCTCAACAACAAAAATCAAAATGTAGACAAAAGTACATAAGCAAGACAGATCCTACTGAGTATTAAGTTAATCTGTAAATCACAGGCAAAACCATTTTATTTTATTTTCATTGTATCTTTAAAGTGGAGTTACAATTCCCATGAATATTATAATATGCCACAAACATTTAAATGAAAGAGAAAAACATTACATAGTTTAAGCTTTTGCAATATATAGAGACCACTAATTTATGGCAAATATTGGTTATTTCCACAAAATTATAAATTTACAACATTACAATGTAACAAAAGTTTTTAAAAGTTTCAGCATATAGAAGTATTTTATTTCTTGTTTTTAAGAATTTCTAAACATCAGTAACTATGGGGTGGATAGTAAAATTTGTACACGTGTATTTTGAAATTGATATTTGTTATCTTATATAAGTACTAAGGCATTTATAATGATTTGTGTTCACTTGAAGATAAATTCAGATTTATATTATACTGCTTCATAAAATTCAAAAACATCTTACTGTTTCGTGAAATTATGTTATCATTTAGAAAAAAGGCCAAAATGTTGGATGATTTCATTTCATGCTGCTCTATCATGCCCTTCTAGTTATAATAAAGTCATTTCTTTTATTTTTTTTTTTAAGATTGTAGCATCTTAACAGGGTTCATATACTATGCTGGATCTACAAACTTGAAGAACAATTCTACGACCATTTTTCTCTGTAAAACATTTATCCCTATAGCACAAGAAAAATAACTGAAGAACAGGACAATTTCGAGAAAAGAAAATCTGACTGTTATACACCCAAGTTACTTTTAGACATTTTAGAAACAGAAGCCACCTCATTTTGCAGCTTCTGTATTCACCCTGAGACTCGGCTGTCTTCGTCGTATGCAGACACAGCAGCTTTGTCTCCTCTCAGAATTTGTTAGTGCTCCTCACATTCCTATCCTCAGTCTTCACCACCCTCCAGGTGTGGGAGTGGGCTCACTCTGCCTCCTACTACAAGTGCCTCTTTAGCTATTTGCACCCACTCTCTTCCAAAGTCATATGTATATGAGAGAAAAATGGCAGTAGAGGAAGACAAGAATGAATTGGAAAGGAGGTCTATGTAAAACTCCCGAAAACCACACAAACATATGCTACATTTGACAGTTCATGCTATATAATAGTTCAGAGACTCTGCTGCGTGCATCATCAAAAACAACACAATGTTAAATTTATTTTAAGGCTCTATAAAATTTTCTCTTCAAAGAAAAGTTTAGCAAGCATAAAGCTTATATAAACAAACAATTTCTTCCATGGCACAGAATAGTAAAAGTAGCAGATAACACTCTGCTGCCTCTTTCTCCTACTACAGTTTAATCGTGCTGCTCTGAAAGTGAACAGTCTAGTCCTCACCTACAATTAATAGCAACTAGGCATGCCCATAATCACAAACGATCTTAATGAACTTCTGTGACACTTCGGTTTGTTGATAGAAGATTAAGCACTAATTATTCTTAGCTGATGGCTTGTCTCTTGGATTTTTGCATAGACTGTCAACCACTGGGCCAATAGTAAGACTCTTTACATAACTGGTATCTCTTATTTAATCCTTCTTATTTGATGTTCACCATATGTTACATTTTCAATACCGTATGCCCCCAAGCATAACTATATATAGACAATACATACAACTCTAAGAACTATCTGGGCAAACTCCATATAGTTATATATAGAAAAGATATCTAAACACTTATTTCTTTTATTTCTATGAATGATATTAAAATAAAACATATATGCTTTTTCTTCTTCATGAGTCATTGGAGGTTTTAATTATTCCTTTGAATTATTCACTCCTCTAGGTCAGCGAGGACTGAGAACATAAGAGAAGCTGTACTGTAACATCTTATAACTCAGTGATTTCCAAAGTTTTCTGTTTAAGGTGATCATGGGGCCACGCAACAAAGGTATGAACAATGTACGGTGTGCTTAAGGAGAGACATCTAGAGAGAAAACAGGAAATGATTTTCAAAATGAAACTTTGACTGCCCCCCAACATAATGAAAGGATGGGATTATGTGAAACTAAACACTTCTGCACAGTAAAATATAGATAAATTTATAGAGTGAAGAGACATCATATACAATAAGAAAATTATTTGTCAGCTATTTTTTAGATATAGGATGATTATTAGAATATGTAAAGACTGAAAAAATATGCCACTAAAATTATTCACCCAAAAAAAGAAAGAAAAAAGTGATGGTGTGTACCCTCTCTCCAAGATGATTCTAAATTCCAGATATGGCAAATATGTACTAATAAAACAAATAGTGTTTTTATAACATAATTATTCTGAGGAGTGACAACAGGAAAATAATGAAAACAACGTACTTCTCCTGACAAACTAAAAAGATACAATAGAGATGTAACTGTGAATGAAAATAACCTGGAAAGGAAGGAAGAGCTCAAGAGGCTCATTGAGAAAATATAGTAACACAGAGAAAAAAAAAAAATCACGAGTTACTAACATAGGGAATTTCTAGGTCAGTCCCATACCTCGGATGAGCAGATTATCCAAAACAGCAAGGCACAGGAGTTTAGCTTCTGCCCCTGTGGACGGGGTGCCTGGAATCTCTGGTGAAACATTTTGCAGAACACACTAATAGCTTTCACTAATGAGGTAACCAAACACCACTGCTGCCACAAACTGCCATCAGAGGGAGGCACTGCTGTGTGTCATCTGCGCAGTGAGACAGTGATGTGCAGGCCAGAGCCAGGGAAGCCACTCCTCTTCGAAAATCACATTCGGTCCAGACTCCGGCTTTGTGGCCACCTCAGTAGCTTCTCAGGCACGGAGCCCATGCTGGATCAGGTTAGTCCAACACTGGGCTGCGAGAACTAGCACCTGTGTTACCCTCCTTCGCTCTGCTACCCCTCCATGAAAGTCTGCATCTCAGACATGAGTCACTACCAGAGCAAATGAGAAACTACCACAGCTACGTAGTCCAGGCCCAACTCTGGAGCCGTATAAGGCCCAGCTTCCTGCTTCAGGTATGTCCACACCTCTCATTCCATAGCCATTATTTCGACAAGTGTATCTGTGCCCCAATTCCCACAAGTACTACTGTAAATATATATTCTTTGGACCCTAGCTTCATTGCCATTTGACTAACTTTGCACACCAAGACCAAGACATCGGGGGACATCCCCAAGAGGCATGCTCAAGAGCAGATGTCAATCCCACCCCAGGCTCTCAATATTGGCTTGAAATCCAAAACTATGTTTCCGTATCCTTGCCAGAGTGCTGCCTGTTCTTGTCAAAGTATGTAATAGCTTCCACCGTGAGTACCTGCAGCAGCCCTCGCCACTGCTACAGATCCTCATAGATAGATAGGGTCACTAAGGATCCTTAAATGTTGAATGATGCTGACTTCAGCCTACAAAGCTGCCCAGAAGCTATACTGCTGCTGCACAGTCCTTGCAGTCAGCGCTAAGTGTCCTGGCACATTGGCAGCCTCATGAGCACACATAGGTGAAGGTGGGATGGCTAAATCAGTCATAAAATGGGAAAAGATGATTACTTTCACAGACCTCATATGCTAACACGTGGGAAAAACTGTGAAAAAGGACACCAGTCGACGCCTAGAAATGCACAGGCCTGTCCGTCACTAAACACAAGTTAATAAAGATCCCAGAACTGTCTGATGATGAAGAATCTAACTTAAATGTTTTAAGAAAACTAAATGAGTTTATACAAATACAGGTAGAAAATATGAATACTATAGAGCAACAGCATATGGGCACATGGCTAGACTTAAAACTTCAACAGAATACATAAATAATTACCAATCCAGAAATATGTAAGTTGAGCATTCAATGAAAGAAATAAAAATACAATAGAGAATTTACAATTTGACCAAAATAAGAATTTGAGCTCCATAGGGAGGTCATATTTGCATAAATATGCAGTTGGGAAAAGAAATTGGAAAGAAAAGAAAATTTAAAGAAAATGAGTAAACCAACAGTATTTGTGAAAGAACATCAAGAGAGTTGTGTTTCTTATAAAGGAAGTAAATGAGTAGTGTGGATAAAAGATAATTAAAAATAATCAATGAAAATTTCCAAGTTATTCCAGGAGTGGAATATAAAAATTCACACACATTCTCACAGATTTGAAAGTTACTAATGAAGTTCTAACCCAAAGAACACTTTACCAAGGTGCATTATGTAGTCACTGAAAGAAAGGCAGAAAGATAGAAACCTGGAAGTAGCCAGTGAAAAGAATTTCATACCAGAGGAATTTACAAAGCTCTGAATAGATGTTAGCAGAGAGCGTCTGTAGGATGGCCATGGAGAAGCAGTACTTGTACTCCACTGCAAAGTGGATGGTTGTCGCTACCAACCATGTATGGCTAAGTTACCTGAAAAAGTTGCGTTTTAGAGACATATAATATAAAGAAGCTTTTCAGAAAAATAGACACTGAGGAATTTCATTGTAATCTTGCAAGGTGTGCCTCATTGCCTCACAAAAAGTGTCAGAAGGAATCCAAGGAATTTCTTGCGGTTGGCTATTAAATGAATAGTTGAGTCTTAAAATTTACAAGGTTTTTAGAACAGCAATGTATGAGAAGTATCACATAATGTAGCCTCAAAAACACATTGTACAGTCATGAAAGGTTGAAAGGGCAAAGACATTCAACATGTTTTTGTCATGATTAAGAGACATAGAACTAGCAAGTAGCCTAAAAATATCCCTAAAATCTCACGTATTTCTTCAGGGAGTTTGAGGTTTTTCTGGTTGAGCCACAATGAGAGTAAGAAATATGGAAAAATATGGAAGAAATATGGAAAGAAATATGGAAAAGAAAGAAATATGGAAAAATATGGAAGTCATTATATTTGATTAGTTTACTAATAATGAGTAAATAATTTAAAAGTATGCAGTATGATCTTATTCATTTAAAAAGGGACAAGCACAGGCCCAACTGAACTATGCTATAATTGGTGCACAAATGGTACTCTGCTCTCTAACCTGGCTGGTGGTTGTTGAGGTGTGCTCACTTCATGGAAATTCATTGTCGTAGTCAATGAGGACGTAGTCAATTGAGGACGCACAAATGCACAGGATTATCTCATAATAGTTACCCAAATATAATCAAATTCAGAAGAGTACAAGACACTGTCTTGGCACTAGAGACTTGAAGAAGCTAGCTGAGGGCCTGGAACCCATGCCATTCTCTCATTCAAGTCTTTATCAGAATTCTGCATCAGGAAGACTCAAAGGTCCTGGACCCAAGAGACCATACTCTAGACAAAACGGAAGAGCCGCACTCCACCAAGACAACAGCAGACATCCCAGTGAACAGGGAGGGCCAAAAGGCCTTCTCTAACAGGATTAGCATTTGCATCTGGAAAACTAGCCACAACAAAGCATGCAGTCTTCTCTTCTGTTCAGCCTTTGTGACATTCTGGCAACAATCCTCAAGTAGGTCATGCATGCCCAGAAACACACCAACTCAATTCAGCAGGCCATTCCCATTCGACTGGGTTATTACTTTGTCCACCTCATCCATGGAGAGGCACATGTGGGCACTAGCCACTTTCATGTCGCTGAGACCAATCAGCTGACTTATGCAATTTAAGAGCGGTATGCTGTGGCTCCTGCTCATACTTCTTGTTGCTGATTTGCTCCAAGGAGAAAGACCGTGATGCAACTGGCGCAGGAGAATGTAAATCCCAACGTCAAAGCTATCTGGGACAAGTTCATGTTCTTGAGTACTGAGGAATGAATTTTAGGAATAATGGAGCTTAAAGGAAGACTATATATTTATTGGGGAAAAGAAAGTTCCTGTCCCTGGCCCCAGCAGGATGGCTCAGTGGTCTAAAGCACCTGCTTAGGAAAGTTTAGGCGGCTGCAGGGACCGTGGTTCGATCCCCGGTACCACATGCTGTGCCAACCCTGCCCTCAGGCCAGGCTGAGCCAACCATAAAAATAAACAAACAAGAGTTCTGAAACAAGAAAAAAAAAATAAAATAAAGTAAAATAAAATTCTTAGGAAAAAAAGAACATAGGCTCTTTTTTCAGTTAATAATAGATGCCAGAGTTCAGCAACTGCTATGTCTCTCCGTGTTGTAAGCGATGGAGACAACCAGGGAGTTTGTGGGAATGGCTTTAATATACATTTTCATAAACATTTTATTGAATTATTCATAGCATTTGACTGATTATTTTGCTAAGCAACCTCTCTCGTAAAGCATTAATGTTCACGCTGGGCGTGGTGGCTCACGCCTGTAATCCCAGCACTCGGGAGGCTGAGGCAGGAGGATTGGTGCGAATTCGACACCAGCCTGGGCTACAAAAGAGAGCTCAACTGCATAGCGAGACCGTCTCAAAAGACCACAACAACAACAGCAAAGCATTAATATTCATATTCCATTGAGAAAAATACCAGGGTTCATATATTCAGTATTTCATAAAACAAGTCTTACATTACATGGGTTAATTTCAAAAGAGAAGAAAGTTGGCGGCATGGAAAAATACTGATAACAAAGTATGTTATGTTCACTTTTGAATGATAGCTGAACTTTGTCTCTAATTAATGGTGCGTAATGAAAAATGCATTCAAGTATGCAGCAAGATGCGAGCATTACAGTGAGAAAGCATTATTGGTTTGTATCCTCTTGATACTGGTAACTGGCATGGTATGGAAGATGACAGTAAGAAATGGATCATGGGAAAAGAAGTATTGGCCGCTAAGCCCGGCACTGTTGATGAGTCAAGTGGCTGTGAATCACTGACCTTATTGGTGGGAAGATGCTACAACAATCAGCTGTCGAGGCAACCTTGTCAGAAATACTAATCTGGACGTAAGAATGGAGGCTTGCTGGAGTGCTTTCTAAGAAAACATGCCATTTAAATTCTCAGAAAAAAAATCATTCCTAATATTAATTACTAGATTCATTACCGTTAAATTTATCTTGCATCACGTAATAGAAGCCACCTTTGTTTGATGAGCACGTGTGGGCCCTTCATTTCAAAATTGCATACCTTATTTTCCCAGTGTGAGTTAAGGTTGAAGTCTGTAAAAGAATTTCAGACTAAAGGAGAATAGAGCCACCTAATGAAACACCTTCTTGTTTTAAACTATGTGACAGGGAACATATTGACTGCCACAATGTAGAAATTATTTTCGGTTGTTAAGTGTTGCTTCTATATAATCTCCTACTTGGTGAAAGAAGTAAAGATATCTTTAGTTTAAAATTTTTATCACATTTATCTGCTCTAAAACCCTCCTCTATTTTATTCTAAAATGCACTGACTGTCTTGGTCATGACTAAGCAAGGCCACTTATGCACCAGGCAGCTGTAGTGAATGATGTCTTCTATAATTCAGAAGACATTGGAGCTGTTACATGAAGCTTTGGTATGTCTAAAGACATAAATTTATTTATAAGTAAATTATTGTACTTTCCATATTAAAAATGTTGATTTTCACTGAGGATTGTTGGCAGAAGAAGAATATACACACATACACAAAAAAGAGCAAATAAGTAGGTGCCTACTTCAGTGACCCAGAAGAAAAACATTTCTATCCCAGAAAAGGGTAGTGGCAAACAAGGAGGTAAGAAATGATCACAGACTCAAATATTATGTAGACAACATAAGAGAGACAACAAAGACAAGAGGGAAAGAGGGAAGGCTGGCGGGGAGAGAGGAAGGAAAATGAAAGAAAGGAAGGCAGGAAGGAGAAAGGAAGGAAGGAAGGAAGGAAGGAAGGAAGGAAGGAAGTCATGCGGGAAGAAGCAAAGGAAAAATCGAATATGGCTACAAGTAATTTGAGTTGAGCAACTAAACGACTGAAGTTATTAATCAATATAAATTTTAGCATCATATATATTTCAGTAAATACTCAGGTGAGATATTGTGTGTGTAGCTTATTAGAATTTAAGAAGACCTGTAAAAAATAAAATTCTCTTTTAGGAATCCTTATTTCCCATATTCCTACAAATGCAAAAGATTCACATTAAATAAAGAGTTTCAAAGAAAAAGATCTAGTGTATTTCAAAGGAAAGAGGTTTAAGAGAATTATAACCAGAAAATGAATCAGAACGCAGTTCTCAGTAAAGTAAGAGGAACAAAGGGAAGGCGTGTGCTCTGCAGGGCAGATGAAGAGGATGTTTGTGATTATACCGCTGCTGAAGGGTGAAGTTGTTTTCGGAGAAAATTGAAAATTTGATTTTATAATGTATGTATCATCAAGGAAGTGTAGAAGAACAATTTTGCTAGAATGGTTGAGAAAAGAATGAGTGTATGCAAAGAGGTAGGACACTGGCCGACAAAGCAAATGACTATGGGGCTTTTGACTATCTCTTCTGGAAAGTTGAGAGATAGGTTTCCAATGAAAGTGCTTGTGACGTATTGCATAGATTTCAGTATGACCGTCTCACGATCCTTCCTTGTATTTATCCACCTGTCCATGCTCTCACTTGAATGTAGGGAAAACGTAACTGTCTTTGAATTTATAGTGAATGGCTCAGTGATTGCCTGTTATTTCATTTATTACTTCATGTTATGTACTATATGTTTTTGCTTACAGATACTTTCTAAAGTTCCTTTCCTTCATGCCTGTGAAACAAGTATTTCTAATTACCACATTTGAGTAAACTAAAGGTCCTGCCAAACATCAATATAAACTTTGGATCAGAGTGTTCCCTATTAGACTCTTAAGTGAGAATGAACCCCTGGCCAACTCCTTCAGTGGGTTCTGGCAGAGACCCAGGAACGTGGTACTCAGCACTATACAGAAAATCGAGATAACAATTTACATCATTTGAACTATCTAAGTCTGAGGCAATTTGTTCTATGGCACAGAAGACTGATGGAATAAAGTCAAGATTTTCAACAATTTATTTTCATTATGTAATTAATTATTAGAAATCCACATGAGCCGGGTGTGAGGGCGCACATCTGTAATTCCAGCACTCAGGAAGCTGAGGCAGGAGGATTGGTGTGACTTTGAGACCAGACTGGGCTACAAAAGCGAGCTCAAGGCCAGCCTCAACTGCATAGCGAGACCCTGTCTCAAAAAGACAAAAAAGAAAAGAAATCCACATGATATCAGACATAATAAGGTGGTAATGCATGAAAGAGCAAGTCATGTTAAGATAATATTCTCAAGTATGGGTCTAAGAATCTCCAAGTTAAATAGAGAAAATCATACATCTTATCTATAAAAGGAACAGTCAGGTGAATCTACAGATTTTGACAGTTGACTAGAGTGCTGATTAGAGTGTGTACAATTTCTGTCATTTCAGTTTTCTCAAATGTGGCAGGAACAAAATTCTTCTGGTCTCTGTAATGTGAACAGAAGGTATAGAAATTTAGGAGGACTATGAACTTATAGTAAATGGTTCAGAATAAGAGTAGAGTAAAAAAAATGAATATGATTATATATTTATTTAAGGTATTTAGTTCAGTTACTTAAGTGCATGGATCAGTTGACGTGACGTCATGCTTTCCTCTAGTTATGATTTCACTTATAGGTACATTTGCGTGTTATCTAATTAAAGTGTTCTTTGTTACTTGGAATGCACATTTGTCAAATATCATAATCAGAGATGCTATTGACAAGTAATTCACTATTATCAATAGGGTTTTGATGGTGTCCAGCAGAAAAACAGGCAGAAGGAAAAACTGGAAGGGATTTTATTGTTTTAGAGGACAGGGAGAATCTGGGAAGATAAGGAGTTTCCCTCAGTTGGAACAGAGAGAGGCCGAAGCTTTTGTGGTCTTTTGCCAAGGGCAAAGTTTTAAGGGGACTTTTAGATAGACCTGAAAAGCTGATTGGGGTCTTTCCTGAGGTGATGGGAAAAGGTGAAAGGAAATTGTACCCTGGACAGTGTTGGAGAAAGGGAGAGGTGGTCTCTGGGAAGATCAGCTGTTGTTTTAAGTAATTCAGCCATGCTAAATGACCACCAAAATAATTTAGAAATTCATATTATGGCCATAACCTTTCAATTATGATCCAAAGTGCACTGATTGTGTTGATTAGGGGAATAAACTTCCAACCTCAAAGGTACCTGTGTTGAGTTTGTGTTCTCTAAAACCAAAGAATGAATTTTATGAACAATGGAAGTTAAGAGCAGAATATATTTATTGGGGGAAAAAGTGTCCCTATCTGTGAAAAGGACAGAAGGTGTATCCAACGGGGTGGCCCCTGAAGCTGTGTCTTCAGGGATTTTTATAGAGTAAAACCATGTGGTGAGGCAGATCTAAGGTGGAGAACATGGGAATTTTCTTGGGTGGGTATAGCTCAGTGGTATAGTTTTCAGGGCTGGCCAAATAGCTCAGAGGATTAAAGCACCTGCAAGCAGGTGCAGGTCCCAGGAATTTGATCCCCTCTCCCTGGGCATGCTGAGTCAGCAGTGGAAACTGAGCAAGTGGTACACACCTGTTACCCCAGCTCTTGAGAGGCTGTAAACAGGAGGAACACTCAGAGTCCAATCTAGTAGTGAGACCCTGAACACACTGTACACCCTTTCCTAAAAAAATACTACATAAATAAATAAATAAATAAATAAATAAATAAATAAAAACAAAAAATAAAATCGGTAATTGGCATAGAAAAAAATGGAAGTCTAAAGAGGAAATCATCAAGAAGTGATGGCTATTGAAAGGATTTTACAATAATGAAGCATGGCTGTGCTACGATCATTAGTTGATTGCCTGTAGCTGAAGCAGGAAAAGAGCATCAAGAAACTGCACATACTCTATAGTAGCCTCCAATCTTGAAATGAAAATGACAGTAACAACAAAAAGAAGAAACCTCTCTGAAGAACATTCCAGATTTGTAAATCAATTGTAAGTATGCTTATACATAATTGCTGTAAGGGTAAATAAAAGAAATAGGGAAATAAGCATAGACAAATTTAAAGTTTTGGCATATGAAAAATTCTAAAATGTATTAGACCACACATTACTTCTGTAGGAAACTCAGTATACAACAAACAGGAAAAGGCTTCTCAAGTCTATAATCATGCTCCATTAAAACTGAGGAAAGCAAAGACAAACAGAAGATACAGTATGAAATCAGGAGAGATTAGCTACAGAGGAGAAGTAATAACACTTTTATTACACTTCTCTTGCAGAACCCATGTAGGCAAGAAAATTGAAACATTTCAAACATTGAAAGAAAAACAAAATAAAAGTCAATTTAGAATTGTACCAAGAGAAATTTCCCATCAGAAGTTAAAGAGAAATAAAAAAAAACTTCTGTCAACAAAGAAGATGTAGGGGATTTATCACTGGTAACTCTGTTAAAATAAATTGTTCCTAGAAAAATTTAATATAAGTTAGAACTGCATAATGAAATAGAGTACTCAGGGAAAAAATAAATGATGGTAAAATATTTTCTTCCAATTTTTATAGCACATGAAAAAAAATGAGTAACAATTATGTAACAATAACCTAGAGGGAAATACAAGGCATAGATGAAATGTGATGAGATAAAATGTGAGTATTATACATTTTAGGTCATAAAATATTGTTCTTGGAAATACACTTAGATTAATTATAAAAGTAAGTTTAAAACTTCCAGAGTAACAAATAACAAATAAAAGTATATTTTAAACAACAACATTGATATGCATGGAAAATTTATTTATTTATTTATTTTATTTTATTTATTTATTTATTTATTTTTTGTGGGACCAGGGTTCGAACTCACGACCTTGCACTTGCCCAGCAGGCACTTGTGCCTCGGAGCTATCTCCCCAGCCCCCTACATGGAAAATTTAATTGCGTAAAATTAGCTAGTGCAGTGACAAAAACATGGAAGAAAGAAAAAAGAAAAATTGCAGTGAATAGAAAATCAAATCCTGTTTTATATTAAGTAATTTATGTCAATAATCAGATTAAGTGAATATTCCACAAATAATGACAGAGAAGCTCACAGCAGAAAACAACAAACATGAAAAGAAGAACCTACTAATATTCTTTATATCAAACCAAGTTTAAATACAAAAAGATATTAAAGTAAAGTCTTAGAGAAAGATATATCGTGTTAACATTTACTTAAAAGCCAGGAAATATGTTAGTTTCATTCAAAATACATTTCGCAGTACAAGAAATTGTCAGAAGAAAAGAAAAATGTCCTCTTGACGCTACCCACGGAATGTTGATATTACAGGTGTGTAGCCAACATTTGTGGTTGTTTATTTATTCAATATTTTATCCACAGCCAGGCATGGTGGTGTGTGCCTGTAATCCCAGCACATAGGAGGCTGAGGCAGGAGGATTGGTGTGAGTTTGAGACCAGCCTGAGTTACAAAAGTGAAATCATGTCCATCGTGAACTGTAAAATGAGAATTTATCTTTAAAAAAAAAAAAAAAATCCACAGAAGAATACAGGTTTTTCTCAAGTATGTATGCATCATCAAGACAGATTATTTTTGATTTAAGACATACTTTACAAACTTAATAAAATATATAAAATCTGTGTTCAAAATACAATTGAGAACACTGAAAAAAAAAAAAAAAAGAAATATAACCAAAAAATCCCAACATGTTTTGGATATTGTATGCCTTAACACTACTCACATGTTTATCAATAAGGAACCACAAAGAAAAGCAGGGCAATTTCATTCACAAAAATAACAGTAATGTTAAACTATTCAGGAATATAGTTAACCAATGAACTGTAAAATGTGTACAATGATTTACAAAATATCGATCATGAAATTAAAGATTCTGATAAATAGGAAGGCAGAATTTATTCACGACTTGAAAGAATTAACGTTGTGAAAATTGCCCGTAACCACCTATAACATACGTTGCTTCAGAGCAATTCAAGAACAAAGGAATAAAAAGGTTGATTAAAACCCAGGCTAAGAGCATAAGTACCTGAAACTTGTTGCGGACAGATCCTTAACGTTCCCACTACAAAACTAATAACAGCGATAAACATGAGTTGTTTAACAACCATTATGGAGGTAATCATTTCACAATGTATACGGATATTAAGGTATCATGTGCTTCAATAAAATTAGAGATAGAAATTGTTAAAAGCAAATTAAAATATTATAAAATACATGAAAATTTAAAAATATTTTCAGATTCACCATAGCCAAAGAAGAGGTATTGTGAAAATTATAACAATAAATGCATATATTTATTATTGGGGACTACTACTACTACTACTACTACTACTACTGCTGCTGCTACTACTACTACTACTACTACTACTACTAATAATAATAATAATAATAATAATAATAATAATAAACTAGTGAAGATAATGCCTTTTCAAATATGCTAAATATACTACACATGTATGAGAGTTTTAATGTTTCGCCTAAATTCTTACCTTCTCTGATTTATAGCTGTGTGCTATGACAGTTAGTTTTTATTCATGAATAGAAAACAAATTATTACCAATTCATTTTTTATTTATTAGAATGACAGTGATTCATTTTCACAATTACACCAACAGATAAATATTCAAACTTTCGAAAAACTGTAGAATTAATATTATACTCCTCTGTAAGTGAAATAAATCTCTCAGCCTATAGGAGCAAGGTATGAATGACTCTGAAGAGCAGCTGTACTACAAGCATCACAGTAGAAAAAAGCTGGTTAATACAACAAGAAAAGAAAAGGAAAACAAAATATTTTTGTAAAGCAAAAGGAAACATTTTTGTATGCCAAAGAGAGGAGTACCTGTACAGAAAATTCCAAGAAATTGGCACAAATGGAAGATAAAGTCTTGGAACCAGTGGAGTGGTTCAAGCAAGATTTCAAATTAAAAATTTAAAATGGACACATCAGTTGTTTAACTGTATAGGAGAAAAGACTGCTAAAATTGAATATCCAGAAAAATAACTTAATAACATCAAAAATCAAATACTTAGTTTTAAATATAAAAAAATTATGTGGAGCACTTCAAAGATTTTTGTTTAAGGCTATATTTCAAGGGGATTTAATCCTGGCCCCTGTGCCTGTCTAAGCAGGTGGTCTTATCAGCTGAGCTATTTGATTGGCCCTTGTACTAATATTTTTTAGATAAGATAGCATGTCTGCATCTTGTCCTTTGAAATATTATTGTGAAAACAACAATGTTCAATATATTAATTATTGTACTTTAATTATTGTAACTGCCCTATTAACCTGTTTTGAAATTTGTTCCTAGCTATTTTATCTTCTTGTTCATTAAAATGAATAATAAACAAAAGAAACATAAAAAATAGTAAATACATTAAAGGACAACATCCAGCAGGAAGATCAATGCTTTACATTCCTTCCAATGTCCAACTTCTTGCAGATGCTTCTTCAAATAAAAGTAAAGATATTAAAAAAATCACAGTGATGAAAGCTTTACATTTTCAAGGAAATAAAATGAGGAGAAATTAGTAATGTTGGAGTAAGGAGTATTTCCTTAAGAACACAGAAAACAATTGTATAAAGTGATGGACAGGGTCAGCAAGATGGCTCAGTCATCTAAAGCACCTACTTAGGCAAGCTTAGGCAACCAAAGAAATCATGGTTCGATCCTCGGCAGTGCATGCTGTGCCAGTCCCAACCCCAGGGCAAGCTCAGCCAACCAGAAAAAACAAGTAGGTAAGTAAGTAAGTAAGTAAGTAAGTAAGTAAATATTATGGACAAAATTTAGTATGTAAATTAAAATTTATCAAATTATGAGAAACCAAAGAGTGAATAGTCAAGATGCAGAATAGAATATAGTAAGCAAAAGAACACAGATTTGAAACTTGAAATAATTCCTGCTAACCACTAAAAAATGCCTGATGTTCTGTGAAAATATAAATACAAAACTCAAACAGATATCTCATGAAAAATATCATAGGGGTTCCCATTTAAAAACGCAGACACTAAAATGAAAATTAAATACAAAGAAAAGGAAAACATAAATATCCTACTGTTCATTAGGAGTTAGGAAATATGAATTAAAAACAAAATGAGAAATCATTCCAACCCAGAGAAGCACCTAAATCAATAAACGTGTTAATGTGTTGTTCAGTGCGGAGTATTGGAACTCATTCATACATGAAATCACTGAGGATTTTTATGTGAATTTAAAATTTTTATCAAACCTAAATACAAGGAAGCAGATTTCTTGCCCAAGTGATGTCATTCCTGGAAATGTACTAACAAAAAATGTGTGTGGAGTGCTACCCCACACCTTTATAGAAATGTTCAGGTCCATCAAGCAAACCTCATGTTGAGTGAAAGAATGACATACACAGCAATTTGAATTTATGTCGAGGCCAAAGTTGACTGGAAAGAAGCTGTCATGCTTTCAGATACATTGTTATCTTGTAAGATTATAGAGATACATTAATGGAATGGTCACCAGAACCATTAGAGTAGCATTTCTGTGGGACAATAATGTTATAAACAAAAGAAAGGAGCCTGAGGAGGCAACTTGTGTGTTCTATTTTGGACTTGATGCATGAGTACGTCAGTTTTCGTCTGAGAGAGTTTCACTGAGGTACCCCTTCTTCTATGTATGTTACAGTATCAGATATTTTCTTTACCTATGTTTGAAGCACTAAGGAATTAGAATCTTGAATAAAACTTGAACGGACCTAATGTCACATTTTGAAATTGCATTATTTTCTTGAGCTATTCTGTATAAAAATGATACGTATGTGAGATGGTATGACATCTATATTTCAAATATAGTATATATATGATTTTGAACTATGAATAAATATATATATATATGTATGTATTTGAACAGCTTGAGATATATTTCTTTTCAATATATGGTTCTTCTGTAGTATATTAACAATATTATCTCCTGTACAACTTTGAGGTCTCAGTGCTTCAGTGTTTAAATTTATTTTTCCAATAATAGAGAAAATTTCCAGTGGATTCTGATTGAGGGACTAACAGCAACCCTAATAAGACATTTAATGATCCTTTTCACACATGAGATCTGTAATCATCTCCCCTAGTAACATTTTAAAGATTTTTAATTAACAATGTGAATAGCGTCACAGACTAGTAGTTCTCCAAGGATGATCACGGGACCAGCAATAGAACAGTATTTGAGAATCCCTTTCAAGCGTAAATTCCCTAGTCTCACTCCAGACACAGTGAAACAGAGTCATAAATTATAAGCTTAAGCATTAGAAGAGAATGACTGAAATGTATTTTGTGTATTTATCACAGTTCATTGTTTTTTTTAATGTATCAGTTATTTAATTAGTTTCTTAGTAAGAAATGTAGAACACTAATTTATGAGGATGAATTCCATTTGTCAGAGCAGAAATGGATTGTAGGTAGCCCTGGAGCTGAGGAACAGCTTTGATTTTTGCTAAAATCTGTGAGTCTACCACTTTCTGATCCACCTTGGGCTACTCTGAAATGTGATCTCTCTCTCTCAGTGTTGAAGTTCTCGCTCTCCTGATATCTGGGCTTCTGCAGCTGCTTCTTCTTGATGTAAGCATCAGTGAGGTGCTTGAGGATTTTCACTTTGCTAATACCAATTTTTGTAGAAGTGGAAATGACAAATTTCTGGTGTTCTTCATGGAGGAACATGGCTAAGGTTAAAAGGCCCAGTCACAAGTAGCAATGGTTCATTGCTTTGAGACAGGCTTTCACTCTGTTACTCAGGCAATCCTCAGCTGCAAGACCCATCTATCTCACCCTCCTGGCACTTGGACTTAGAAGCCTGTGCTTCTACACTACAAGTTAATCTGACTTGTGCAGAAGTGTATCAACTCCTGTGCTGTATCACTGAATCCTCAAGGAATGAAATTGCTGAATCATTACTTAAATTTCACAAGTCAAACAAATAATGGTAAATGAGTGGTGCTCTTTCTTCTGCATGTAGATATTTTTAGTTAAGAGAATCTTACCACATATTCAATATAAAATAGCACAGAAGGAACCTCCTCCAAAAATATTTGAAAAAGCACATAATTTTAGAATGTTTTGAATGTGTTTTCTAATAGATATGATAGTGTTAGTATGTACAGAGTGGACTACTTCGTCATCAGATATTTTTCATTTTTTATTTTCATGTGTTTGTTTTATTATTATGGTCGGCTCAGCCTGCCATGGTGGGTGCAGGCTGGCACAGCATATGGTGCCAGGGACTGAACCCTAGTCGTGGTGGATGCCTAAACTTTCCTAAGCACATGCTTTAGACCACTGAACCACCTTGCCGGCACATCAAATAATTTTCAGAGTTGCAATCTATCAAGTAAAGGAGAAATAAGGTGATTTGAACTTCACCATAGGGATATTTTGGTCTTATTATATTCTAAGTTATCTCTAATTCTTTTAATAATAAAACTTGCTATACTATACCTTTACTCAGAAATATTATGTTCTGTTTCATCTCAATGACTACTTTTGGGGATTTACAAAATTAACTTAAGAAACTTCCACAATAAAGCTGAAGTTGTATTAGAGGAAACATCTGTTAACACTCATAAAATTTTTGTTTAATTTAAGAAATCTAACCAACCTTGCTTAATTCAAGAAATCTAACTAATTTAAATATTGAGATGCACAGTAGAGTTTACCGAATAATTAACAAACGTGTATGCTACAGATTTATACTGACTCTCTAGGCTAATAGAAACACAGAGGTTGTGTGTAGCTGTCACTAAATTCTAGTGTGCCTAAACTGAAGTATTTTTATTATTAATATAAAATAACTAAATGTTCTAAAAGGAATATATTTTATCAAGGATACTCTGATTTCTGTATTCTAGAATCTAAAATTTAAGATAGTTTTACTGACGTGCGCTTATACTGAGCAAATAAATTTCTAATTGCTTAACATAGCAGTTAAGTGCCTAATTAGTAGGCACTTTGTGGTTCCTGACATTGACTGAGCATCCCAACAGAACACAGATTGAAACCTAAGGAAAGATTGTGAATTGCCATGAAAGATTTCTTCCAGTCACCTTCAGATTTAGAAGTAGATCTTTGCAAACAGCAGCATCTAGATATCTCAGTGCTTCATATTTACACCTGATGAGAAAATCAAGCATTTATAAAACTAAAAATGAAGCACAGTTGTTAACCACAAATGCAACAACAAAACAATATCAGATTCACTAAAATAAAGCCAAAGACAAAATCATTTTTTCAAAGTTAGAAGAGAAAAATAATACAAATATGACTTTATTTTACTACTTATTTGGAAGTACTTAGCTATTGCTCTTAGCAATGTAAGGTTAGTAAAAATAGTAGTGACATCTGGGAAGGTTTTGAAGTCAACAATAATTTTGTTTAAAGAATATACAGATGGGGGCCTGCAGATAGCTCGGCCATGTAAGCATCTGTCTGGCAGGCACAAGGACCCAAGTTTCATGCTGTGCTCATCTCAGAACTGTGGGCACAATCTATTGGCCCCAAACTGGGTATAGTGGCGCATGTCTTTAATCCCAGTGCTGGTGAAGCTAAGAAAGGAAGAACACTATGAGTCTGAACCACGTGCTGACATCATGTACCAAAAATGAATGAATGAGTCAATGAATCAATGAATAAATAGAACCTTGACAAAAATTTTAAAAATGAAGAATATACAAAATGGGTAGATAATATCTAGAAGATTGGAACAATAGAAATCAAATAGAAATTGATTTTAAAATAAAACATTTTCTAGGAGATTGTACATTCAACTAATGTGTGCTATGTAAAGATAAAATATAGTACATGTGGTAAAAAATTCCTCAACCTTCAAATCATTTACTAAGTGGGATCGATCTACATTACATACATTGGAGAAAAATTTATATGATATCTGGTCCTACTGAAGTATAATAATAAAGTAAAAGATAAGATGATAACAGTAGAGAAAGGAAATAAATGGGTAAGTGTAGTTCTAAAATCTAAGATAAGCTGCTAAAAGAAATTATACAAGCACATATAATAAAACTATTAGCTCAAAGACCTTGATACAACAGTTATACAAAATTTCTATAAAATAATTTTTCAGGTATTAGGCATATTAAATATATTTTCATAGAAATAAGTAAAAAGTACAATAGAGAGAGATAAAAACAAAGAATGACAGATTAAATTAACAAAAATTATAATACGATGTGTCACCATTGTATACTTTTACAGATTTGAAGTGCAAAAAAGCTGCCTTTGTTTTTGAGGCTCACATAAGGAATTATACATTGACATAACATAATTTCTGGGGTTTTCTCTAATGTAATAATATTTGGGTAGGGAACCGGGTCAATGGTTAGTTGTTAAACTGAGTTCTCAATACGTTGATTTCTCAAAGTACTCTCTCAAATTCTGCATGTTTCAAAATTTTTAGGGTATATTTCTATAACAGATCTCACACAAATGTTTTCTGTGAAAATTCAGTGAGCTTTCAATAATTGCATCAAAAACACTATAAATGGTATTGCAAATGAAGATATATGACACTAAAGAACATTTTTCTCTCTTATGTAAGTAAAGGAAGCAAAAGACATAGATATAAAGACCATGAGAGAGTCTGTGAATTTATGAACAACTCTACTGTAGCACAAATTTGATCAATTTGTGCAATATTCTTTACATCCATATAGAATATGTGGATAATCTTGGCTTTCTGTCATTGAAAGGTCATTATAGAATTGGTTCATATATATATATGAACAGGGTCTACAGAGTCTGCAGGGTCTTACTATGTAGATCAGACTCACAGTGATCCTCCTGTTTTCAGCCTCCCAAGTGCTGGAGTTACAGGCACGTAACACCATGCCCAGTTTTGGAGTTGGCTCTTAATGTTTCAGCTCCTCAGATCCCTGATTCTCTCAGGGAGAGTTCACTGTGGGCTCTACAGATGCCTAGGTGTGTCACATTCTTGCCTTCCGTGGAAAGATATACAGCATCACACAGAAAGTGTCCCTTCCTGGAATTCCTTCTCAGGCTATGGTAGTTCACCCTGCTTCCTGTAACAATAGAAATCAAATAGAAATTGATTTTAAAATAAAACATTTTCTAGGACATTGTACATTCAACTAATGTGTGCTATGTAAAGATAAAATATAGTACATGTGGAAAAAAATTCTTCAACCTTCAAATTATGTACTAAGTGGGATCGATCTACATTACATAGATTATGTGAGGACAGAGAATTTCCACACTCCACTACCTCTCTAATTATTAGTTGGCTCAATAAATCTTGTTTTATGATACATGTATACAAAATTATACAATTTTTTTGTACTCTAGCTGATACGGGCTTTTACTTTTAAAATTTATTTATATTGTGTCATACATTTTTGTTTTGTTTTATGCATGTAGTACAGGGTCTCACTATCCAGATCAGAGTCATAGTGGTCCTTCTCTTTTCAGACGCCCATGCACTGGTATTACAGGAGCACAGTACTGTGCTCAGTATTCTACTGTATCATTTGAATTCAACCTACCCAAATAAGGAAAAATTTTACAAAGTGATATATAGAGAGAAGAAGGTGACTTGACCTTCTACCCTCTATACAAAAACTCAAACACAAAACTGAAAAGTAGCTTTGGAAACTGGAAGTATAAGGTTGAAATAGAGGCTAAGAAAACTAAGTGGAAAAGGATCCATACCTCACAGTCTAAGTAGTCGTAAGTTAATGACAGAATGTGAATAGGAATTAGAAAACTTCAATCAAAAATATGGCATTCTAGAGGAACTGAGCTGGTAAAAAAACACTAAAAGTTTTCAGAATTGAAACTTCATTCTTCATCTACAATGAAAGATAATGCTTCAAAATATAATGGATAACGGCAATGGAAATTCCAGTATAAGCATGCTGTTTATATTTATGGCAGTAAACATCATGCAGTCTCTTAATGTATACTCGTTATAAGTGCTTGCCTCAAGCAAAAGAGACTGCGAGGACAAACAGATGAGTTATGCAAATTTTACTTTATTTTTGTAAGCTCCTCTGCATTTATTAATTTGGAAACCATAAAAAGCAAACCACATCAGGAAACAGTAGTCCAGAAATTTAGTTTAAGAGTGCTGTGTTGAAAAATGAAGCTAATAAATAGAAAGATAATTAGAAAAAAGGCATTGCTGGTAATATTAAGAGGTTTCAAATGATCAAGTGAATGTAGCATAAAGATCGTGTTAGCTTTATATTGCTGTCATAACAATTTTCCACTAACTTAGATTTTTAACATCAACACAAATTTATTTTCTCGTAGTTGCTCAACTCAGAGACCTGGAAAGATGTGAGTGACTATGCTCCCTGTTGATAGTCTGGTGTGCTAATACTACTTCCAGAGATTTAGTTACTTACTATCCATGCTCACTGCTGCTGGAAATGGTGCCATGCTTTCTACCTTCAACCTAGCAAAGATACCTGGAAAATTTTTAGAAGTTTCTGAAACTTCTCTGAGTTCTGTCTTGTCTTTTGCTTGGCGTATCCAAATGATTGCCTTGATCCCACTTAGATTATACATAAATTTTTCCATAATTTATGGTCAAAGAATTGTATGTATGGAGCCTCTTTATTATACTACATTCACAATGTGACCAAGGGACAATGGAAATGAAACTCACAGGAAAAAAAATTCTTCCACTTAGGAAATTAAACTTCAGACATTTTGCTACCCTAAAGAATACAGTGGTCATCTGCAATATTACTGGGGTCTTAAGTAGTTTAGCTCTTTCTTGGCTCTGAGAGATCTCATTTATAAACTAAAATTATTTAATGGTAAACCATCTTCTTTATATGCAAGTGAAATTTCTAGGTAAGTATTTCCATTATAGTAAAGTAGTCGACTAGAATTTATGATGCATTATCTATATGTGATTATATTGCAAAGTGTTGATACCAAGATGGAAGAAATATTGAGCTCAATTCTAAAATGAGTTTAATGTATGATTTTGTGAAATTCACAGAACTTTTTAAAATCTTTATAGATTTTACAACTGCATATAGTGACACGTAATCATCATATTACATATAGTTAAATTTGTTGGGTGGAATTGGTATATATAACTTCACTAAATATTTGCCTCCCTATTTTTTCCCAATCTTTTATTTTACTCTTAATTAATCAAGATTGTGTTTTGTGCTTTGCATATAAGAGAAGCCATGTGGCATTTGACTTTCTGTCTGCTTTACTTCCGTTAAAACAACTTCCTTGCGTGTAGTGTGTAAGCTCATTTAAGCCCTATGGAAATTATTACAGATATTATTCAAACCTCTAAACATAGAGAATCCATTTGACCAAGTTGGAATTCATATATATATATATATATATATATATATATATAT
>PVJA010001101.1:0-136978 GCA_004027025.1 Myocastor coypus | reverse complement strand
GGAAGCAACCTCTGCACTTTGGTGGTGTTATGCTGTGTCTATGGGCGTTTGGTCTGGAGACTCCAAGGTGGTTCTTCTACAGAGGTTCCTGACTCTTGTGTTGGGGCTCTGGCTGCTAGCTTTTGTGAATCCTGGCGGATGTGGTCTGTAGGTGGAGGTGGAGCTTTGGGATTGAGTAGTCCTGGTAGGCTCGTGGACCTGATTGGTTGCCAAACCGGCTATTTGATGGGTTTGGTGCTGGAGCTTGGGCTGGAGGGGTTCAAAAAAAAAAAACAAAAAACAAAAAAAAAACAAAAAAAAAGGGTGGGCGGGGAAAGGGAAGGCCGGCCAAGGATCCTGACCCAGCAGGTGCGCGGGCTCAGCTCCCAGTGGTGCGGTTTGGGTCTGGGTTGGAACAGGAAGTTAGTCGCGGGAACGCAGAGGCAGGACAGAGGGGCACAGGGAGATTACCCGCGGCGGGCGCGCAGGCTTAGCTCCCAGCGGTGCGATTTGGGTCTGGGCTGGAACAGGAAGTTCGATTGAATGGAATTTTGAGTTCCAATTTTCTAAGGAGTCTCCACACGGCTTTCCAAAATGGTGACACCAGTCTGCATTCCCACCAGCACTGGAGAAAGGTCCCCCTGCCACAGCCTCTCCAACATTTGTTGTTGGTTTATTTCTTTATGGTAGCCAATCTTTGTGCGGTGAGATGGTATCTAAGTGTTGTTTTAATCTGCATTTCATGAATGGCTAGCAATATGGAGCATTTCTTCCTGTATTTGTAGACTTCTTGGATTTCTTTCTCTGAGAGATGTGTGTTCATCTGATATGCCCATTTCTGGATTGGGTCTTTGAAATTCAGGGCCCTAATTGTTCTTAGTTCTTTATAAAATCTAAATAGAAGACCTTTGTGTGAATACTTATTAGTTAAAATCTTTTCAAAATTTGTGGGTTGTCTTTTCACTCTGTGGGTAATTTCTTTTGAGGTGCAAAAACTTCTTCTTAGCTGGAGGAGGTCCCAACTGTTGATTATTTTAAGTGTTAAACATGCATTTTGATTTATGTCCATGAACTCTTTGCCTACCCCAATGTCTTCAAGATTTTCTCCCACTTTTTCTTCCAGGTGATTTAATGTTTCTTTTTTAATATTTGGATCTTTAAACCATTTTGACTTTAGTTTAGTGCATGGTGATAGACTTGGGTCAAGTTTTATTTTTTGGCATGGAGAGAGCCAGTTTTTCCAGCACCATTTGTTAAAGAGGCTATCCTTCTTCCAGTAAACATGTTTGGCCCCTCTCTTGAAAATAAGGTGTCTGACTGTGTTGTATTTGCTCCTGCATCCTCTAATCTATTCCATTCACCCTCGGGTCTACTTTTTTGCCAATACCATGCTGATTTTATCACTGTAGCTTTGCAGTATAATTTTAGGTCAGGAATTGTAATTCCTCCTGCCTTACCTTTGATGCTCAGGATTGTCTTGGCGATTCTGGTTAATTTTTGGTACCAAATAAATTTTAGGAATAACTTATCCAGTTCTGTGAGGTATGTTGATGATATTTTGATAGGAACTGCATTAAATCTGTATAACAGTTTAGGGAGTATGGCCATCTTCACAATGTTCATTGTTCCTATCCAGGAGCAGGGAATGTCTTTCCATTTTCTGAAATCCTCTAGGATCTCTTTTTTCAGATTACTGTAGTTTTCATTGAAAAACTCTTTTACTTCTTTAGTTAGGTTAATTCCTAAGTATTTTATTTTCTTTGGTGCTATTATAAAAGGTATTGTTTCTCTAATTTCTCTCTCAGTGTTTTTATTATCTGTATAGAGGAAAGCCATTGACTTTTGTATGTTGACTTTGTAACCTGTTATGCTATTGAACTTGTGTATTAATTCTAGTAGCTTGTTGTGGAGTTTTTGGTGTTTTCCAAACAAATTATCATGGCATTGGCAAATAATGATAATTTAACTTCTTCTTTACCTATTTTTATTCTTTTTATTTCTCTCTCTTGCCTAATGGTTGTAGCTAACGATTCCAGAACTATATTGAATAGAAGTGGTGATAGAGGACATCTTTGTCTTGTACCAGATTGGAGAGTAGAAGACTTCAGATTTTCACATTAAGAATTATGTTAGCTGTTGGATTACCATAGGTGGATTTTATCAGCTTTAGGTAGAGGACCTCTATTCCAAGTTTCTTCAGGACTTTGAATATGAATGAGTGTTGGGCTTTGTCAAAAGCCTTTTTGCATCAATTGAGACAGTCATATGATTTTTGGCTTTATCTCTATAGATATAGTGTACTATATTTATTGATTTCTGTATATTGAACCATCTTTGCATCCCTGGGATGAATCATACCTTGTCATAATGCATAATCTTCTTGATGATTTGTTGTATTCTGGTAACAAGGATTTTTGCATCTATGTTCATGTGAGAAATTGGCCTATAGCTCTCTTTTTAGTTGCATCTCTCTCTGGTTTTGGTATCCATGTAATATTTGTCTCTAGGAATGATTTTGGGAGAACTAATTCCTTTTCACTTTCATTGAAGAGTTTGAGGAGTATTCGGATGATGCCTTCTATAAATTTCTTGTAGAATTCAGTGCTGAATCCATCAGGTCCTGGACTTTTCTTTGTCAGTAGGCTTTTTATTACATTTTGTATTTCATTGGTTGTTATTGGGTTATTGAAAGTTCTTATATCTTCTTGATTCAGTCTTGCTAAATTATACTTTTCTAGGAATCTGTGCACTTCCTCAATGTCTTCAGTTCTGTGAGAGTAAAGATTCTCAAAGTAGGTATTTAAGATCCTCTGTATTTCTGCTGGGTCTATAGTAATTTCACCCTTTTCATTCCTTATTGCTTGAATTTAAGTCCTTTTTTTCCTCTTTTTGAGAAGGTTAGCTACGGGCTTACTAGTTTTATTTAGTCTTTCAAAGAATCAGCTTTTTGATTCATTAATTGTTTCTATTGTTTTCTTTGTCTTAATTTCTTTAATTTCTCCTCTAATCTTTAAAATTTCCTGCCATCTTTGGGCTTTTCACTTCATTTGCTCTTGCATTTCTCGTCAGTTTAGTTGTTGCATGAATATATTCATTTGTTCCCATTCTGTCTTTTTAATGTGTGAGTTCAAAGCTATAAATATCCCTCTAAGAACTGCTTTCATTATATCTCATGAATTCCGCTGGGTTGTGTTTAAGTTTTCATTAAAATGTAGAATTGTTTAATTTCTTGTTTAATTTTATCTGTGACCCACTGGTTGTTGAGAAGAGTGTTGTTTAATTTCCATGTATTTCTAGGGTTCTTGTGTTTTCTTTCGTCATTTATTTCCAATTTGATTGCACTGTGGTCAGATAATACGCATGGGATAATTTCTGTTTTCTTGCTTATACTTAAGCATGACCTATGGACTAATATGTGGTCTATTTTAGAAAATGTCCCATGTACAGCTAAGAAAAATGTGCATTTTGAAGTGGTTGCGTGGAACACTCTGTGTATGTTCACTAATTCGAGTTCTTCCAAGTTCCAGTTCAGTTCTGCTACTTCTTTGCCAATTTTTTGTCTACTTGACCTTTCTGGGACAGAGGAGTATTAAGATCTCCTGTTAAGATTGTGGTATTAGATAGGAGATTTTTCATGTCCATTAAAGTCTGTCTTCTATAACTTGGTGCTCCCATGTTGGGTGCATATATATTTATGAGTGTTACCTCTCCGTCTTTAACTTTTCCTTTATCCAGTATATAGTGACCTTCTTTATTTTGTTTCACCAATCTTGATTTGAAGTTTAAAGTGTCTGCAAACTTCTCTTTTTCTGAGGTTCTGGGGCATGTAGCATTATTTTCCATCCTTTAACTTTTAGCCTATAAGTTTCTTTATGTGTTAAGTGTGTTTCTTGTTTAGAGCATAATGTTGGATTTTGCTTCCTTATCCACTCTGTCAGTCTATTTCTTTTAATTGGAGAATTGAACACATTTGTATTAATGGCTATAATTAAAATGCATTGACTTATGATTGGCATGAGTTTTCCTTACTACTGTTTACTCCTTTTTCTGCTGAGTGTAATTGGTTGCCCTATTTAGTGGGTTCTTTATGTTCTCATTTGCTGAGTTCAGGTCATATTGGTCCCTCGCTAAAATTTTTTGAAGTATACTTTGTAGGGTTGGGTTTGACATCATGGTTCTTATTGTGGTAGTATTTCATTTCTCCCTCATACTTGAAAGTGATTTTTGCCAGGTACACCAGTCTGAGCTGGAATTTGTTTTTATGAAGGACTTGAAGCACTCTGCTCGTGCTCTTCTTGACTTTTTGGTTTGTGAAGAGAAATCTTCCATTATGCTGATGAGTTTTCCTTTAAATGTGATCTGTTTCTTCTCGCTAGCAGCTTTTAGTATATTATTCTTCTGCTGGATTTCTGACATCTTGACTATTATATGTCTAGGTGTGCTTTTAGTCAGGTTGATGTTATTCGGAGTTATGTATGCTTCAGTTACTTGAATGTTCAATTGTTTTCTCAATTTTGGGAAGTTTTCTACTATTACTCTGCCCATATTCTTTTTATATCATTTGTGTTGAGGCCTTCTTTCTCATTGATTCCCATCAATCTCTGGTTGTTGATTTTTGCATCATCTTACAGATGTTGAATTATTTTTTCCTGCATCCTAGTTGTTTTTAAGAGATCCTTTCTTACCCTTTCACTAGCTGCGACTGTGCAAAGTTTCAAGATCTGAAACACTATCTTCACTTTCATTCATATGGTTTTGCCAACTTGTGATTGAAATTTTATTTTCTTATATATCTCTTTGAAACCCTTTCATGCGATCTATTTCTTTCCTATATTGTTGAATCAGGAAATCCATCATTTTTCTATTCTCTAATTTGTTATCAATGTCTTCTTAATAGTACTGAAGTCTCTCATTATAGCATCCTTTCTTTCTCTAGTTCAGAGATTATTTCTGCTTTGTTCTCTTCTGTACCTGTCAGTTGTTGTTTCCCTGCTTTAGAAATATTTTTTAAACTTCGGAGGTTATTTCTACTCTGGTTTCCTCTGTATGTTTCTGCAGTTGTTTCTCCATTTCAGAGTCTATTAGATGCTAACTGCGAGTTTCTTTACCTGGTCACCACGCAGCTCAGGATTGCAGATGGAGTGGTTGCTGGAGCTCGGGTATGCGGGCTGGGAGTGTCCTTACCTGGTCTCCATGTCGCTCTGATGGCCGCGCCAAGTACTATAATTTTCACTGTGTAAATCTTTTACTTCCTTTGTGAGATTCCTAAGTATTTCATTTTGGCGAATGTGATTATGAAAGATGTGGTTTCCGTAATTTCTCTCCCATTGCATTCATTGTGAATAGATTGTTAGTTTGAATTTGCTGAAATCCTAACCCCAAGGCAGAGCATATGTTTACTCTGTTGTAAACATACACTCATAAAACAAATCAAATAGATATAGAAGGATTTCAGATCATTTTAAGGAGAACATATAAGAAAACATGACCAAGGAACTAGCTCAGTGGTATAAACGCCCTCCTGGCAAGCGCAGAGACCTCAGTTCAATACCTCTTCCTCTGGAGCTGATGCCATGGCCACAAGGGATTGTTCTGGATTCCTCACTGGGCTCTTTCTCAGGCTTCTGGTCACTCAGGGTGCCAGTCTGTGGGTGGGTCCCACATAGCAGGGCATGTGGTTCTGGTCACAGGCCAGCACACCCAGCAGGCCAAGGGGACGGAACCAGGGACCAGTCTGTTTGTGTATAGAAATGTTATCAACTTTCTAGTGTTAACTTTGTACCCTGGTATGCTATTCAATTTGCTTATTAAATATAGAAATCTCTTAGAGGAATTTTTTGGATTTTCTATATACAGTATCATGTGATCTGCAAATAATAATTTCACTTCATTTCTAATCATTAGTCCTTTTATTTCTCTCTCTTGTCTAGTTTCTTTGGATCACCTTTCCAGAACTATGTTGAACAGGAGTGGTGACAGTTGGCATCTTTGTCCTTATTCTGATTTTAAATGAAGGCTTTCAATTTTTGCCCATTACATATACTGTTTACCACTGGTTTGTTGTAGATGGCTTTTATCGGATTGAGATAAAGAACATCTATTCCACTTTTCTGCAGTGCTCTTATCATAAATAAGTGTTGGACTTTGTCAAAAGCTTCTTCTAGGGACGGGGAGTTAGCTCTGTGGCACAAGTGCCTGCCTGGCAAGTGCTAGTTCATGAGTTTGAACCCCAGTCCCACAAAAAAAAAAAAAAAAAAAAAAAAGCTTCTTCTACATCTACTGAGGTGATCGTGTGATTTTAGTCTTTAGCTCTATTGTTGTAGTGTGTTACATTTATGATGTGTCTTATATTAAACTATACTTGCATTCCTGGAATGAAACCTTCTTGGTTGTGATGCATAATCTTCTTGATGATTACTGCATTCTGTCTGCTAGTATTTTATTGAGGATGTTTGCATTTCTGTTCATTAGGCAGATTGTCCCACAGTTCTCTCTTTTGGTTAGGCCTTCTCTGGACTGGTCTTGGTATCAGAGTAATACTTTCCTCCTGCAGTGAATTTGGAAACTTGTTTCTCTTTCAATTTCACTGAAGAGCTTGACAAAAATTGGCATTAGGTCTTCACTGAACTTCTTGTAGTATTCAGCTGTGAAACCATCATGGACCTGGACTTCTGTTTTTTGGCAGGTTTTAATTATATTTTCAATTTTATTGTATGATATTTGGGTTATTTAGAATTTTTATTTTGAGGGGCTCAATCTCCAGGCCTGCCATGCCAGCCCTGACCCCAGGGCACACTGAGAGGGCAATTGAGACTGGGCATTGTGGCCTGCACCTGTAATCTCAACTTTTGGAAGGCTATAAACAGGCAGATCACTATGGGTCCAAACTAGTCGTAAGACCCTGAACACCCTGTAGACTCTTAAAAAAAAAAAAAAAGAAAGAAAGAAAGAAAGAAAGAAGAAAAGAGAAAGAAAAATAACTTTTGTTTTTATATCTTCTTGATTTAGCTTTGGTAGTTCATGTGTATTTAACAATCTGTCCATTTCTTCTGTATTTTCCATTCTGTGAGAGTAAAGATTTTGGAAATAAGTATTGATAATGTTCTGAATTTCTATAGGGTCTGTAATGATTTCACCTCTTTCATTCCTCATTAGATGAATTTGGATTTTTCCTCTTTTTTAAATGAAGATGACAAAGGAGGCTGGTGGGAGGCAGCTGGCTTGGCAGCTGCAGGTGGCCTTCAAGCACGTGCCTTCAGGTAGACGAGGAGGCCTCCACGATGCAGGGTCTCGCTGAGAAGCATCCTGTGGGTGCGGCCCTGGAATCCCGGGAAAGGAAGCGAGGAGGTGCCGCCCGCTGGGTCAGTGGCTGCAGGCAATGCTCAGGCATGGTCGCTGAGGACGGTGGTTACCAAGGCCATGCTGTGGCTTGGGGCTGTGGGAAGCCAGCACAGTTACACTGTTGATGCCTGCAGGACCACCCTCAGTGATGAAGTAGAACCACTGCCTGCCCACCAGGAGAGAGGATGGGGCTCAGTGGGTGGCTAAGCTGCCCTAGTCCCAGTCCCAGCCCCAGCCTCTGCCCTTGCACACAGCACTCCCCAGGAGGTAGCGTCTGGAGGAGCAGACAGGGACCATAGGGACCTGAGGGCTGGGAGCAGGATTCTGAGCTTGCCAGACAGGCACTTATTGTACTGAGCTATCTCCCAAGCCCCCAACCATGTGGATTATAAGCTTTTGGGAATGGCTTATGGGAAGAGATAAGAAAGTTTGGAGCATGCTACAAGAGAAGTGCTAGAAAAGCTTCAGCTGTTCTGTATAGGAGATAGTGGTCAGAACTCAGAAGACTGATAGAACTCCTGCCTGTGAAGACCACACTGGAGAGGTTTCTTTTGAAAGAAGGAATGCATTTGTTGTTTTACTCCAGATGATGTGTGCTATGGCTTGGCAGAAAGTTTGTCTACATTTCGCTCATGTCCAGAGACCTTGCCTGAGACTGAGATTAATGACTATTGTTGAGTGTTTTTAATCACACTTATGTTGAGAATTAAGAGCTAGGAGGCCAGAAAGATGAATTAAAATGTTCAGTTTGGCCAGAATGGAAACACCAATAAAGCTGGACTACAAAGATAGAGCTGAGAGGATTTGCATTGCCAAGAAGGAACAAGAGAATAAAGCAGATAGCCTGAGGGCATCACAGGAGGTGGTAGCTCTCTTTCCTTTGCAGCCTCGAAACTGCAAGAGTGAGAGACTTTGCTTTGAGGGGAGAGCCACAGAGTGCCATGTTACAGAAAGGCAGCAGTGGCCACACCAGGTTCCAGAGTGGAGGCATTATAGAGAATTTGCTCCTTGGAATCTGAGTCAAAGTTCTCAGCAATCCAGGCACTTGACCCTTACAGCCAAGAGGGACGAAGATCTGGCTACTCCTCCACCTGGCAGCAGACCTTGGTATCATCCACATAGCATTAGCTTTAGGTCCATGCAAGAGGCAGAGTCTCTGAGGTTAAGAAGGCTTCTACCTAGATTACAGAAGGCCTGTAAGGCCAAGAAGTGTGCCCCTGAGAGGGTAGTGTGTGAAGCAGAGAGCAAAAAGCCTAATGTGTAGTGGAAACCACAGAAGTTTGGAAAAGCCAGAAATGTTGATTGTCTGAGAAAGACAGGGAGCAAAGCAGGCCAAAGCAGAAACTATGGGAGCTACCACCAAAAGTACTATAGAGGTAGATCCACATGGACCTCACAGTTTGCCACAGATTGCTTTGGATGTTCCACATGGAACTATAGGGCTTAATGTTGGCCCTTCTGGATTTTGGATTTGCTTTGGTCCCAATGCTTGGTGTCTTACTGTTTATATCTTTTGGTATGGTAATATTTTCCTTATGTCATTGAATATTTGAAGTATTTAACTTATTATTTATACTAGGGCTTACAACTAAGAGTTTGCCTTAGATTTTGTAGGAGACTTGGGACTTGGACTTTTTGACAATGCTGAAACTGTAGGATTTTGACCCCTTTTAGAGATGCACTGAAGTGCCTTTTTCCTAAAGGGATTTGAATGAGTCCTTGGAAGTCCAGGATCAGAATGTTATGATTTGTGTCTAGTTGTCTGCCCAAAGCCTCATACAGTCATGAGAGTTTCTAGAGTTTGTAATTCATGATCCAGTACTGGTTTTATGGATTTGAGTGCTACACCTGCCATGGGGCAGATTATCTACATACAAATGTAAGGAGGGGAGAGAGGCTTGCTAGCTGCTGCACCTCCCTTTGCTCTTTGCTATTTTGTGCTACTATGAACTGTTGCCTTCTGCCGTTCCACCTTGGAGCCAGCTGAGTAGGAACTGAAGTCTCCACTATCTCTGAGCTAAATAAAACGTTCGTTCCTTAAAATAAAATAAAATAAAATAAAATAAAATAAAATAAAATAAAATAAAATAAAATAAAATAAAATAAAATAAAATAAAATAAAAAATGAGGTTGACTAGGGGCTTGTCAATCTTGTTTATCCTTGCAAAAAATCAACTCTTTGTTTCATTAATTCTTTGTATTGTGTACTTCATCTCTATTACATTTATTTCTGCTCTGATCTTTATAATTTCCTGCCTTCTTTGAGCTTCTAACTTGACTTGCTCTTCTTTTCTTCATGCAGTTTGAGGTGCAGCATGAAGTTGATTACTTGAATTTGTTCTGTTTTGCTGATGTGATAATTTTTGCTATGATTTTCTCTCTTAAGATAGCTTTCTTTTTATTCCACAGGTTCTGGTAAGTTGCATCTGCATTTTCATTACATTGTAAATATTGTTTAATTCCTTCTTTAATTTCATCTATGGTGTATTGATTGTTCAGGTTGGCATTATTTAGTTTCCATATATTTATAGAATTTTTGCTGTTTCCTTTATGAATAATTTCCAGTTTTATTGTGCTGTGGTCAGAAAATATGTGTGGGATAATTTTGATTCTTTTTCACTTACATAAGCATGTTCTATGTACTAGCACATGATCTAATTTGGAGAGCATCCCATGTGGAGCTGAGAAAAATGTTTATTCTGATGCTGTTGGATGAAGCATTCTGTAAAGATATACTAAGTCCATTTCTTCACAAGTTTGGCTTAATTCTGTTATTTCATTGCTCACTTTTTTCATGGTTAATCTATTTTTTGTATTAATGGGGTATTAATTCCCTCAATACAATTATACTATTGATCATTGGATTTCTTTGTAAATCTTTCTGTTAAAATTTGTCTTATATATCTGAGTGCTCCTACATTGGGTCTGTATGTCTTTATAATTGTTATCTTTTCCTCTTGCAATTTTCCCCTTCCAAGTGTGTAGTGATCTTCTTTATCTCTTTCAATCACATTTTGTTTGAAATGAACATTGTCAGCAACTGGACTTTTTTCTGGGTTCCTGATGTATGGAGTTTTGTTTTCCATCCTTTGACCTTCAGTCTACTGATTTCTCTTTTAGTTAAATGCAATTCTTGTGTGCAGAATCCTGTTGAAATTTATTTCTTGATCCACTCTGCCAGCCTGCTTCTTTTTATTTGTGAAATGAGGCCATTTACATTGATAGTTATAACTGAATTGTTTTGGTTTATCTCTGTTGTTTTGTTTTCATACTGTAGGATCTGTCTTTTGTTTGTTTGTTTGTTTGTTTTCTTCCCCCCCCCTTTGCTCCATTGTTACCCTGCTTGGTAGTTTTCCTTTGTTGTTGTTGATGTTCTGGTCATTTTTGTCTCTTTCTACCATGTCTATATTACCCTTTGTAGGGTTGGTTTGGTGGTCATAAATTGCCTCAGTTGTTCTTTGTATTGGAAATATCTAATCTCTCCATTAAATTTGATAGTTTTTCATGACACTTCAGTCTGAGTTGGAATTGTTCTATTTCAGGACTCGAAAAGTATTACCCAAAGCTCTTCTTAATTTGATGGTATGTATTGAAAATCTGCCATATTTCTGATGTGCTTTCCATTATAGGTAGTTTCTTTTCTCTAACAGCATTTTTGTAATTTATTTTATTTTATTTTATTTTATTTTGAAGAGAAGCAAAAACAACTTAAAAAAACAACAGAAACAGGGTAACATACAACAATTCCTATGTTACAGATTTTTCAAAACAAGAATAGCTAATTAGCAATGGTTGTTTTCTATATTTGTCACCAAATATGTTGCTCTGATTAACAGATATAGTTATACAACACTGGAAAATTAATTGAATGTTGATGCTTGCTGTCAAGAAATCTTAATTTTTCTTGTCTTCTTGTTTTAATTTATTTTAAAGAGGGTATAATAATTGATAAGACATTAGTAATGGTGCACATTTAGAAGACCAAGATGAGAGGTATTCTCCCATGGGTTTTATATTACGCATTGCTGTCCTCAGTGCAGTTGCTCAGATTATAAATATTACCATACAGCATTAGTCAAAGTGAAAATTCTAAACATTAATTGCTAACTTCAAAAAACTGATGGAAATTATGAGTACAATCATCTCAGCAATCCTGTATATATAGGTATATGTTTTTTCCTCATTCTTTTTTTCCTATCTTTTCTCCTTTCTCTCTTCTTTGCTATTTAATCCTTAGAAAAATACAATAGTAAAAAAGGAAAGAGTCTAACAGCTTTTAATATTTTGTTCTCTTACTCAATTCCTAGGATCTTGATTATTATGTGTCTGGGTGATGATTTAGTTTAGTTTTGGCTATGTCAAGTTCTATATGCTTCAGTTAATAATATATCCAATTCTTTTCCCATATTTGGGAAGTTTTCTGCTACTATTTCTGCAAGCACACTTTTTATGTCTTTTGTGTTATCTCCAGCTGTCCCTTTGATATCTATTAGTCTTATATTATTTTTATACCATCATCTTGCAGTTGTTGTATTGTTATCTCCTGGTTTCTCTGTATTTTTAAGAGATATTTCCTTTCACATTCATTAGCTGCAATGCTATCGTCAAAGTCTGATATTCTGTCTTCTGTTTCACTCAAGCAGTTTTTCCAGCTTCCAATAGAATTCTTAATGTTTTGAGTATCTGTTTGAATCTGTTTCATGCATTCTGATTCTTTCTTGTCCATTCAATGTTTCCATAATTTTCTTATTCCCTTCTAATTTTTAATCCATGTCTTCGTTAGACATATCAAACAACTTTTTCATGATTGTTGGCATTTCCTTTTTTTGCCTGAGAGGTTATTTCTGGTCTATTTCCTCCATAATCTGATGGAGTTGTTCCTTTCCTTTAGTTGCTGTCATCTTAGAAATCAGGTGTGTGGCTTCCAAGATCTTCTATGACCTTGTCTCTTGGACTTATTTTGGGTGGAATAGAGGTCTAAGATTGGCTTTTGTTCCTTCTAGTCATTTTTTGTAGTGATGGTACATGGGTGGGGTGCAGGTCAGTAAGGCTCTCTGCAGAGTGGGAGAGTAAGGTAGGCTCACCCAAGCTCCTGCTGCATGGGGCTCAATGTGATTTCTAACTCATTAAGGAGAGGGAGGCAAAGTGCACTACAAGAAGACTCTGGTGACGATGAGCACAGGCCAAGGTTATGCAAGGCTCTCTTGATGGTGAATTGGTGCCGGGCAGTACTCTGCAAGGTTCCTGCCAGTTGATATGGTACTCAAGTCTCGCCAGTGGTCTCTAGAGCAAAGATGGGTGGTAGGACTCAGTAAACTCCAGCAGGAAAGCTGTGAGGATGGGAGCTAGCCTACCAAGTCCCTCTGGCAGTTTTTAGGACAAAAAAAGGGGTAGCCAGACTCAGCAAACACTGGCAGGAAGGCTGGGCAGGCTGAGCTTCCAACTGAAGTTTTATTCTGAAAGTTCTTGCCTATACCTATGACTTCAAGTCTTTTACCTACTCTGTCTTCTAGTAGGTTCACTGTTCTAATATTTAGATCTCTTATCCATTTTCATTTTTAGCAGATGATAAGAGACTGACTCTACTCTCAACTGTTTGCATTTATCCAGCCAATTTTCCCATCAGCATTTTTGGATAGGTTCTATTCCACAACATATGTTCAGTTCTTTTGTCAAAGGTAGAATAAATGTGTCTGGAAACCTTGCCGTCACCTCTGTCTGTTCCATTGACCCACATGTCTGTTTTTGTGCCAGTATACTGCCATTGTTACTATTGTTACTTTGTAGTATACCTGAAGTCAGGTGTTGTGTTGCTTCCTGTTTTGTTCTTATTGCCCAGAACACTTTAACTATTCTAGGTCTCTTCTCGTTTTATATGAATTTTAGAGTTGTTTTCTTTAGTCCTGTGAGGAATGCTATTGGTACTTTAATTAAAATTATATTGAACCTCTAATATCAGTTTTAGAGTACGGCCATTTTGACAATATGGTTTTTGCCTATTGAGGACCAAGAGGTAGATTTCTGTTTTCTGATATCTTCTGTCTTTTTCGTAGTACTGTAGTTTTCTTTTTGCAGAGATCTTTCACTTCCTTGGTTAGGTTAATTTCTGAGAATTTAAAATTTTGCTGCTATGCTGCTATTATAAGTGATATTATTTCTTAATTTCTCTTCATTGATGGTATGCACAAATGTTAATGACTTTTGTGTTGACTTTTCATCCTGCTATGTTAACAGAATTAGTTATTATTTCCAAGTGTTTTTATGGAATTTTGGAGATCTTATATAGAGAGTATTATGTCTTCTGTAAATAATGATAATTTTACTGCTTCCTTTCCTTTATGTACCCCTTTTATTTCTTTCTTTTGCCTGACTGCTCTGGGTAAAATTTTGAGTACTATATTGAATAGAAGTGGTGATCATGGGCATCCTTACCTTCTTCCTTATTTTATTTTATTTTTTTAAAGAATTTTCTTATTTTATTTCATTTTTCTTGTTTCAGAACTTTTGTTTCTTTGTTTATTTATTTTTATGGCCAGCTCAGCCTGCCCTGAGGGCAGGGCTGGCGCAGCATGTGTTTCTGGGGATCCAACCGCGGTCCCTGAAGCCACCCAAGCTTTCCTAAGCAGGCTCTTTAGACCACTAAGCCATTCTGCCAGGCCCCTCTTCCTTATTTTAAAGAGAAAACTTTTAACTAAACTTTTAACTTTTCCCAATTAGTATGATGTAGGACAATGTTTTGTTATAAATATTTTAACAGATATAAATAAGACCATCACTTTTAAAATGTATTTTTACCATAATTATCTAAAAATAATATAACATAGGTAAAAAGATATTAAAAGGCATACAGAACCTCACCAAACAAATCAACAAGAATTCAACAATGGTTGCTGTATTGTACAATGTTGTCTTCAAATTAGTTATTCAAATTATTAGAGAAAACCATGCAAACCTGGGGAGGATTTAACAGTACAAGAAAAAAAAAAAAAGAGAAAAATTTAAGCATCAGCTGTTCCCCTCTGTGGACTGTCAGAAGTCAGCAGTACAATTATCCAGGCCATCCTGCATACATACATAAACGTATTTTTCTTCTTCTTCCCTCACTGTCCTGTCCTTTTCCTCATCCCAGTTGTACCATCCTTTTGAATAAATTCTCTCCCTTTCACGGTGCTTACTACAACTTGCAGATTTTATTTTCTTTTTCATGTTCGTACACTAGTGAGACAATACAATGTTTGCATAGGCAAGTCTGATTTATTTTTCTGATGAGCATAGTCTCTAGTTACATCTGTTTACCTATGAAAACCTTAAGTTCACCCTTTTTTTAATAACTCAGTATTATTCCATTATGTGAAACTGCCACATCTTTTTTATCTGTTCTTCAGTTGATAGGCATTTGAGTGGTTTTCAACATTTAGCTATGATAAACTACACTGCTAAAATAGTGCATGCACATAAATCATTGAGATATGATTTTTCAGCTCTTCTGGAAAGACATCCAAGAGGAGAATAGCTGTGTTTAATGAGACCTCTAATTCTAGTTTTGTGAGGAGTCTCTATGCTGATTTCAATAGTGGGTCTTCCAGTCTACACTCCCACACCAGTGGAGAAGGTTCCTTTGCCCCACATTCTCTACAGCATTTACTTTTGGTTAATTTCTTGATAGCCATTTTGCCAGTAGTGAGATAGAAACTCAATACTGTTCTAATTGCTATTTCTGGAATGACTAATGATGTCGAACTTTTTTCATATATTTATTTGCCATTCATGTATGTTCATATGAGGAATGTGTATTTGTCTCAGATGCCCATTTTTGTATTAGGTCTTTGAATTTTGGGGACTTGAATTTTTGTAATTCTTTATATGCTCTAGATAGAAGTCCTTTTCCCTGAGTCAGTTATAGAAGTAAGTATGTATAGAGCATCCTATATTTCATATATTTTTATCGTGAATGAGTTTTGGATTTTCTCAAAAGCTTTTCCATCATCTATTGAGATTATCAGGTTATGTTTGTCCTTGCTGCTATAGTGCATTACTATCCATTTGCGTGTGTTGAATCATCCATGCAACCTTGGAGTAAAACTTGTTTGGTCATGATGTATGCTTCTTTGGCAATGTGTTTCATTCTATTTTACAATGTCTTCTGGAGGGATTAAGGTGATTGGTTTGCGGTATTCTTGTTTAATTAGGTCTTTGGTTTGGAGGTCAATATGAGGCTGACATATAAGAAATGAGTTTTGTACTTATTTTTCAATATTATTGAAAAGTTTGAGAATATTAATAATATAACATTTGTAAGCATTTTATAAATATCATTTGAATCTATCGGGTCCTGCACTATCTCTAACTAGAAGATTTTCTGTCACTATCTCAACTTCAGTGTTTTCCATTGAATTGTTCAATATTTTCTGTCTTACTGTTTTATTTTTAGTAATTCATATACGTCTATAAATCCACCTATCTTTTCAAGATTTTCCACTTTTTTAAATATGCTTTTTCATAATAGTTGCTATCTACTCATTTCAATGGTGTCTGTTGTAGTCTTGCCTTTTTTCTTCCTAATTTCTCTGATGTGAGTCTTTCCTCTTTTTTGGTAAGTTTCACTAAGGGTTGATCTATTTTGTTTGCTCTTTATTCTTTCCAGCTCTTCAGTTCATTGGTTGTACATTTTAATTTCAATTTAACTAATTTTCGCTCTCATCTTTATGATATTCCTCCATAATTTTGGTTTGCACTTAGATTATTTTTGTTTCTCAGATGTTCTAAAGTTCCTTATTAGGTTACTTATTTGAACTCTGATTTTCTAGTGTGAGCATTAGTTTCAATTAGCTTGTTTCTTAGAATTACTTTCACTGAGTGCCAAACTTTCTGGTGTATTGTACTGAACTGCATTTTTCCTTGCTTCCAGAAACTGCTTATTGCTTTTTCTTGATTTTTAGGACATGGTGAATGCTCAGAAGTGTGTTACTAAGTCTCCACTTGTTTCCAAATTTTCTGTGGTTTCTTTTAGAAATAGTTGATTTCTATTTTTGAATTACAATTGCAAACATAGGATGTTTTCAATACGTGTATATTTATTTAAGCAGGCTTTCTGTCCTATTTAATTTACTTTAGAGAAAGTTTCATGTGTTCCTGTGTCCTCTGTTGTAGAAGGGCAAAACATTCTCTAGATAGCTATCAATATGTTCACTACAGGGTTGAAATTCATGTCTCAGTCCTGGGTGGCTCTGAACCACTGCAGGCACATGCGTGACTGTCCAGCTGAGAGGCATGGGAAAGCCATGCATGTAACACAGGCAGCACATGCCACCTAACGGACAATCATTCATATACCCTCAGTAGGTCAAGCTGGCAGGATCATGTCAAGTCCACATGGTCACAGGTATGGTTTAGCATTAATATTTCTTTATTGATTTTTTGTTTAGTTATTCTCTTTCTTTTTGCAAAAGTGAGGAATTAAGATCAACCACTATAATTGCGATAATATTTATTTGGTCTTTTACGTTCAGAATTTTTGGATTTATAAAAGTGGATGCTCTAGTATTTAGAGCATATATATATATATATATATATATATATATATATATATATATATATATATATATATATATTTGCAAGTGTAACTTCTTGTGGAATTATTCCCTTAAGGAGAGCATAGTGACTTTCTTTGTCTCTTCTGTTCAGTTTTAGTTTTACTTTATCTGAGAGTAAAATTCCTAACCCTTCTTGTTTGGGGGCTCTAGGTACATGAAATATTGTTTTGGATACTTCTGAGTTTTAGCCTGTGAATATCTTTTTTCATCCGATGAATTTCTTCAATGCAACAGGCTATAAGACTCTATTTCTTGGTTCAGCCTGAGAAACTGTGTTTTAATTTGGGGCCATTAACTTGATAAATATGACTGATAAGAACTGATTAAATCATAATATTGTGCTCTTTCCCTATTGAAGACTCTTTTGTTTTACTTTTGCCTTTAAAAATCCACTTGACTTGCTTGATATAGTTATTCCACCTGGGGTTTTTTGCCTTGAGAGTTTCACTGTAACTAAATGTTACATTCTTGAATATTTTCTGGACTGCTACTTTGGTATTCAGAGATCTCTTGAGTTGTTCTTTTACATTAAATGATTTTCTTTCTCTATTTTGAAAGAAATTTGCCATGTATTAATCTGGGTTGAAAGTTGTTTGCATTTTATTTGGATATTTCACTCTAAACTTTTGCCTTTAAAGTTTGTGTGGAAAATTCTACTGTAATTCTAATAGGTTTACCTTTATAGGTGATTTTTTTGCTTTTTCTGATGTCTTTTAAAGTACATTGTATCATCAAATATAAGCAAAATTTTAACAGTATTTTGGAATTTTAAGTATTTTAAATTTTAAGTATTTTGGAAAGATAGAAACATTAGAAGACCATGTATACATGAGTTTGAAAAGAGGAAAGTCTTAGAATAAATAATGTCTAAAATTGAAAAAAAAAATAACAGTGATATAAGCATGTCATTCAGAAAAGCAGAGGAAAATAGTCAGTTAAAAGAGTTTAACTGTTGAGTCAAGGGAGGGAAAGGGAAACGGAGACAGGAACGCTACTTGAAACAAAAATCTTGTTCACAAATCGTTGCTTTGCGACAGAACTTACAAAATGTTCATGTTCAAGAGATTTTCTATATTTAACTCTTATTCTAATTTTATTTAATATGAATTATCCCCTACTAGTCTTCAAAAACAAATGGAGCTCATGATTATTAAATAATATTCTTTCAAAACAAAAGAATGTCATTCATGGAAAACAACAACATGGCAAAGCAAATATTTCTGTGGCCAATAAACTAAGAATCTGAAATAGTTGCAAACTAAAACTGAAAACAATGGTCTAAATAGGACAGCCATTTATTTTTTTAAAAAGGCAAAAGGCAATCAACCAGGAATATCTCAGTGATCACCTATGCCCTCCAAGAAGACACTTCCTAACAGCAACTTTAGACACAGTGCTTTGAATCTAGAAAATTGCAGTGCATAAACCAACCTGGACGATGTATACAATCTCTGTAGAAGCACCACAATTTATTTCACAAGCCTATCAGATCACTATCAATAGAGAAGTATTTTAATTAATACATTTCTTTATTTGCAGGATTAAGGATAGACCTAGGGCCTCATATATCATTCAAGGATTCTTCCATGGAACCACATTCTAGCTTGAAATGCTGAAAAACAGTACCATTTTTAAAAAATGTTTAGACATGTGTATAAGAGCCCAGAGTCTTGGCTAAAATAATTCCAATAACTATTCCAAAAGAAATATTACCTGTTAGAAAAACTAGATTGTAAATGTTAATACTTTCTAGTTAATATATTTTAAGAGTAATGAAACCAGTGATAATAATAAAATAATGATATTACTTTTTAATACTTTTCAAAGATACGTTCGTGTCACTGTTACAGAAAGGTTATCTTTGTCCTCATAATTTAGCACCTCACCTATAATTCAGAAGCATCCATGGTATATCTGATCTTACTGAGGTTTTATGCAAGCTTTACAAATATAGTGCAGTATATAAATATAGGGGAATAATTTGATTATAAAAATCTCTAATTGCAACATGGACTCTCACTACTGAGGAAATTATTATAATATTAGTGTACTCTTTATGTAACACAGTTTTATATAAACCAACATAACTGGAATGTTCAAATGAAGGAAAACTTATTAAAATTCTTTTATGTTTTAAATTGATGCTCAGTATATTTAAGTTAATATGAATAGTATTTTGCTGAAAGCTGGTTTAATTAAAACCTATAAATTTGAATTTTTACTTACTGAAGTTTTATCAACTACCTACTTTATATCTATAAGTATAATGGTAATGTAATGGAATTTGTACTTTGGACCAGGGATATAGCTCAAGGGTAGGATATTTGCCTGGCATGAACAAAGCCTCAGGTTGCAGAAAAAAGAAATTTGTCTTCTATTTTCTTAGCATACATAAAGGTCTTTAAGTAAAGTTTGAAAGTCTCTCTGATAAAAACAAGATATTCAGTAAGCAGTCATTGAAAGTTAACACACTCTCTCTATTAAGCTGTGTTCTCTATGACAAAGAACAAGCCTATCTTATCCCACAGAGAAATGTAAATAAATAGTAAGATGATTTTAATCCCCAGTACCTGAAAAAAAAAGAGAATAACATCCAAAGAAAAGATTTTTATTTAATATTGTGTTATATATAAATATAAATTACATATATTTTAAAGCTTAAAAAAGCATTCAGCTTCTTAAATTCCTGAAAATAGTCTAAACTCTGCAAAGAAAAGATGTAGAAAAGCAAGCACACAATAGATGGTTTTCCTAAATAATCTTTTATTTAACCTATATTCTTTTAAAAAATTAACCTTTTTTATTTTTAAGGGAAAAAATAACATAAAAGAGTTGCAAAACAGGTTAGTATTTCATATCTATTAAAACAGGCTTTCTGTCCTGGTTCCATCTATTCCTGGGTCCTCTGTTGTAGGAGGGCAAAACATTCTCTAGATAGCTATTAATATGTTCACGACAGGGTTGAAATTCATATGTCTCATTCCTGGGTAGCTCTGAATCACTGCAGGCACATGCATGACTGTCCAGCTGAGAGTCATGGGAGAGTCATGCATGTAACACAGGCAGCACACGCCACCTAACAGACAATCATTCATGCACCCTCAGTAGGTCAAACTGGCAGGATCATGTCAAGTCCATATGCTCACAGGTATGGTTTAGCACTGCTATTTCTTACAATAATTAATACATTGTGTATCACTGTCTTCGCAGTGGCTATCCGGAATACACATAATATCTCCTCCCAACAGCATTAGCACAAGCTTTTCTTTTCAATGAACTAAGAGAAACGAGCTATGTAACAAACGTAGACAGGAGTGTTGCCTCATCCAAATTGTGAAGGAGAAATTTCCCTTTGTATCTTAATTCTTTGATTCCTTTTTCTCTTTGTTTATGCCTTCTCCATTTCTACCCTTTGCAAGTTGCTACCCTAACACCTGAAACCATTTCTAACACTCATTTTTTTCTCATATATTCAAGTGTCATATAATTGTTTTTAGAAGCTTAATATCTAGGTATCTGTTTTGAGAATATTTATTTATTAAATATAATTCTTAAAATTAAATAAAAAAAGAAATATCCAAAACCATTAAGGCATTTATGATAAGACCATCCACTTAGTAGATCTGCGGTTGTGGCCAAATTCTATGCAGAATCAACAGCAAACTTATCAGAAAGGGAAGAGATAAGTGTGTCACTTTTACCTTTCCTTGGACTGTTTATTCATTCATTCCCCTTCCAGGTATTCTGGACTGTGCTGATAGAGCAGATTGTAGAAGAGAGAGAGGAACTAATCTTGTTCTGCTCCACACTCACTTCAATTAATTAGCAAGAGATAATCCTGAATAGTCACTGGGTGAACATTTGTTAGTATTCACCAGTTTCCCATTCCTTCTGCTTCATTTGACACACGTGAATTAGCCAGTAATGTCCTTTGGTCTCAGCCATCCCATCTATTGTGAGCAAAATCCTTACTTAGTGATAGGTGGCTAAATAACCAAATACGTTGGTTAATACAAGCAAACTCTCTAGCAAACACAGAACAAAGATGTACAAATTGTAGTCTTTAGTAGCTCTCTGGGAAACACAAGAAAACCTCCATCAGCGTTAGTCAGGGCATGCCAGGGAAGTGGATCCACCTCTGTAGGAGGGAACCCCAAAACCAATTTTTGCCCTTAATTCTAGATATGACACTGAAGTTCTGGTAAGCAATTTCTTGCCTGAAGCTTGATTTCCCTATTCTTCTTATATGAGTCAGTTAAATTTTCTTGTACATATAAGCTAAATTCAAGTTTTATGACACATTCCTACCAAGAATATACTCTTCATAATGCACATTTTTCTATGAAGTGAAACAATTCAATCAAATTCAGACAACTTCAAGGCATACACTGGGTGGAAGGAAGAAATTTTGTAAGTTACATGTATATAATATTAATTTGCTTAGGTCAAGGGTTAAGACCAAAGTTTATATTCTAGGTTTGGGTCTTCTAGCAAAGGTTGGGCAGTTAACATAAATGTCTTCATTGGCAACATCTACAGGTTGATGGACCGAGATGGGTGTCCTATAGTTGTTGGATACCTACAAAGACAAACATCAGCCAATGTCAATAACTGATTATATTTCAGCAGCAGATAAAGACATTCGATATAAATTTCTTGATTCAATCATGATGCGTAGGGGCTGAGGAACTAGTTTCAGGGGACACGTGCCTGGTTGGCAAGTGCAAGGTCATGAGTTTGAATCCCAGTGCAGCCAAAAAAAAAAAAAAATCATGATGCAAGTAATTTCAGAAAACATTCCTTTCATTATATAAGTGTGTGCTACAAACCACATTCTCAATTTACAGGGCCCTGAATGAGATGCAACATCAATCTAATCTAGTTTCTTAGTAGCTCCACTGTGATACCAATTACCTGTTAGGAGGCAGAACCTTCCCTAGCAATGATAAGCTATTTGAATAAGAAAGTGATTTCCATTTTTGTATGGAAAGATGATAAGATAAGATAGGATAGGATAGGATGGGATAGGATGGGATGAGATGAGATGGGATAGGATTTTCCTCCCATGAGTATCTATTAATGTTTACTGAATGAACACCTTTAGAAATAAATAATTTAAAGTAGAGTATTATAGCTTTTAAAAATGAGGAACTAAACACAATGAAAGAACTTAACAAAAGAGGCATTCTTTTTTAAGACAATGTTGCATAATCCTTAATCTTCTTTATTCTAATCAAGTTACTTTCCTTTGACCACCTATGTATGACATAAAACACACAGGTGTAAGAAGATCAAAAAATAAGAGAAAGAGACAGATAAAAAGAATGAGAAAGAAAGCATGAGTGGCACAAAGAGAGAGAGAGAGAGAGAGATCTTTCTTAATTTGGAAATTTAATTAATCTAGACCTTTATAAGGAAAAAGAAAATTCAAGTGTCTTGTTACTTATATGTTTTAGCTGAAAAGCACAAAAGAATCAAATATTATGTAAATATTATATATCTCTCAGAGTTCCACCTACTAATTGTTAATCATTCTTCTAAATACCATTATTCTACAAAAGTCAAGACTTGTTAGATATCTAATGTACAGTTACAAAGAATCTCTCCTCCCACAAAGTTCATAGCCACATGGAAACAGCTAAGCACATAAAAAGCAATTAAAATTGTAAAGGATGGAACACCACTGTATTGTATGCTGAGGTAGCACATGAAACAAGACAAGTATTCGTGATTATACAGTTTGTGAAGTGAAGCAAGCCAGGAGCTAGTCAAGAATTTGTTTTAGCTCTTGTCTGGCAGAGTAGTTATTTACTCTCAAAAAGTTCAGGTGATAAGTTATGTGGAAGTTTGGTTGTTTTAGTACCTCACTTTTGAGCCACGCAGAATTCAAATACAATTAAAATGAGAAACTGATATACTTTTGGATAGTACTTGAGGAAACGTTTGTCTTGGTCAGTTCAGGCTGCTATAAAGACTACCACAGACTAAAAAATTTAAATACAAACATTTACTTTTCATAGTAGCAGGTGCTGTGAAGTCCAAGATCACATTTCTGAGGTCTACTTCTTGACTTCAAGGTGGCCATTTGCTGGTTAGGTCCAGTCTTTTAGTGCAGAAAGCAAAAAGAGCAGTCTCTCACATCTCTTCTAAAAAGGGCACTAATTCCACTTCCCAAAGATTGACCCCCTCCCAAAAACTTCCTGCTGAGGTGGCGCACTGACCGCTGGGATTTCACAATCAGTGAAAATGGTGACAGTTGATTCACACCAACATTTGATCGTGAAATTTAAAAACACACTAATATGTGTTGAATTATAGCAAAGACAATGAACCTGAAAATAAACACCTTCAAACTGAGAAAGAAGATTCTATATTAACTAAATCACACAGAGCAAGGAAGAATGAGAGAGATATATTTCATTCATTAGACTCCACTATGGAAAATTATTTAGCCACTAATGGAAAATTATTTAGTTCTATAATTTAATTTTATCAATCATTAATTAATAAATAAATTCAAAGAAAATAACAGCAATGAATTTATGCTACATAGATGTTATTCTTCTGAGACTTTGTACACTTTTAATATTTGTTTATTTGGTGCAAAGTCTCGCTATACAGCTTGGACTTACAAATATCCTCCGATCCCAGCCTCCTCAGCACTGGAATTATAGGAGTACACCACTACATACAGTTTCAGTGGCCAGCAGGGCGTGTGGTATCAAAAATCAACCCAGGTCCTCATGTTTGCTAGGCAGGGGCTTAGACCACTGAACTATGTTTCCGGCCCCTGAGTCTTTTATGTAGTTTAATTTAACATAATTCTCCCAAAAACTTTATGTCAAAAAATATATATATTATGCTCTATTGGGAGGTGAATACAGTCTCCCAGAAAAAATTTTCCTTCTCAGAACTTCATCATGTAACTTCACTTCAACATAAGATTGTTGCGAAGATAAATAATTCAGGTGATAGCAGATTATACAGGCATAAGTGGGAGGTGGCCCTTAATTCAACATGAACAATGTCTTTAAAAGACAGGAAAATAGACATAAGAGATATATCACATAAACACAAAGGCAGAGATGAGAGGTTTCTCCAAGCAGGACAGCTAAGGATTGCAGACAACTGCCAGAAAGTCTTGAGCAGATCTTATCCCGAAGAGGACCATCTCTTTGCACTCTTAAACTCCAAAATGAGGACAGAGTAGATTTTTGCTGTGCTCAACTACCCAGATTATGTACTCTCTTACAGTAGCCCTAGAAAGCATGACCTAGGGGCTTGGTAATGCACAGTGCTGGCTGCTATTGTGCCAGTGCAGCATCTGCACCTGTGTTTATACTGATGCAAAGCGGCTTAGTGTCAAGAGGTGTAATAGGAACAGTTCAAGTAACTGACACTTGAATTACAAGCAGATGCTTGGCCAGGGTATTAAAAGAAAAATGAAAAGTAAGATCTTTAGCTTCAAACAGACTTTGTAAGACATTAATGAATCACAGAGAGGAGAAAAAAACACACATAATAATCCTTAATGCACTCACTTTACTCTGTGCACTTGAGAGATTTTTGGCTGGAATATTTTTCAGTCTCCTTCTCCTCCTAAAATACATATTCAAAAGAGAATGTTAAGACACTGCACTCCAGCATTAGTATCAGGGCAACAACTTGGTAGCTTTGAGTTCCCAGCCTACCTTCACGTACTGAATATGTGGATGTGACGGCCTGCCTGCCCATGGCGACCAGTATTCCATTGATGTGACCTTCTTTTCCCTCTCTCTACTTGCTCCACTGTGCTCACAGCCGTATGGCTGTCCGGTCAAAATATATATATATATATATATATATATATATATATATATATATATAGTATTTTCCAAATAACCTGGGGCTTAGAGATTCTCCACAAATGAAACTTAAATATATTTTAAATACCAACAATGTAACTTCCTGGATGGAAATATTAATGAAGCTAAGTTTTATAAAATTGTATCGGTATTATTGAGGATTTTTTTTTTTTTTTTGATTTCTTCTGAGCTGTACATTTCACATTGGGAATCAGATGGAGATGGGTAGAGCAGTTTGCCAGAATCACACAGTGGTAGAGTCAGGATCTGAACCCATAGTCGGCCCTTCCTGTCTCTGATGACTAGGCTGGAGTGAAGCGCACCATCTAGAACCACTCTGTTCAACAGCTCTTTGCAGTTCTAAGGAAGCCTATAAAAAGCTAACCTTTGGAAAAATGTCAGAAGAACAAACAAAAAAGAGCATAATGTGACTGAATAGAAAAGAAAAAGTAACTATAACCAATTATATGAAGAAAGATAGTGTGAAAAGACCACGAATATCTCTTTTTCAGATTTTTAAAAAAAAATCCTATTTAATAAACAGAAGAGATACGGTAGTAACAAAAATGCAGTGGTTCCCCCCCCCCGCCCTTTGGTTTTTGCATTTGAATATGAAGCTGTGTTTCCTTTATAGAGGTCTTAAAATTGAAAGAGTTTTTCTCCAAGGAAAGATAATTTGGTGATAGATACTGATTCTAGCACTCTCTTTTAATTGCTTGGAATCCTTCCATTTCAATGTGATCTTATTTTATTCGATGGGCATCTGCTTGTTTAAACCAGATATTCCTTTTCTGTTCTTATTCTATGTGTAAATTTATGGTAGAAACATTTCTCAGTGTTTTATGTAAATTAAGTCTTCTGCTTTAAATCATCGTTTCCAAGACTGTCTCACATATGCAGTCAACAAATTAACTTTCTCCAATGGTTCCAAGATCTGTGTGTGTGTGTGTGTGTGTGTGTGTGTGTGTGTGTGTGTGTGTGTGTAAGGGATCCTGCAATACACAATGTGATGAATGTTAAAGGAACAGAGAGCTTAGAGTCACATGCTCTGTGTTTAAGTTGTGCTCTGTTATTTATTTGCTGAGGGGTTTTCACCTCTAAAGATCAGTCCTCCAATATGTAAATAAAAACGGTGCACTTATTGAAGTCTACCCTGTATTGACTAGGCGTCTGTGTCTGGAGGCAACGTTTCTTCCAGCTCAAAGCAGGAAAGTCTCAGGCAAACCAAAACACCTTTGCTGTGAACAGCAAATATACGAATAAATGTCTAAACTTTTTCTCACTGCATATTAAATTCGTTCTTATCACCAAAGGTGTCCACCTCTGTGATACCACAGTCCTCTGGATGCTGACCCGCGCTGCTCCTGGCCCCTGGTCATGCTCATACACAAGTGTTCCTGTGCTCTTGTTTGAGAAAAACACACCCGGAATGCAGGATCTGTCCCCAGTCTCCCTGACCACACCAGCTCCCAGGAGCCAGGATTGAAGGAAGAACCTATTTCAGCTTCTACACGTTAGCCCATCTGACATTGCAGAATTATTTCAAAAGGTTGGTCAAGCAGATCTCTACAGGATCACTGCTAAAATCTTTGGATCATTTTTTTTTTATTCAAAAAAGCTAAATAGCAATCATAAACTGAGACTAATAACAGAAGAGAAAGAAAAGTGCTCCTTTGCTCTGTTGTGTTCACCCTGGCTATGCACTGCGATGACGTGCCTTTTCATCACATTTAGCCACTTACCTGGAGTTCACTTCAGCTGTTCCTGTGAAGTGACGCAGAGGCGTGAGGAGGAGCGCGCCTGCCTAACCCTCTTGGGCTCAGCCGGCGGAACCCACCAGCATTCCCTTGCTCAGCTCTCCCTCCCAGAGCAGTTCTGTCACCTCTGCTCTCTCTACTTGTTTTTATCAATCCATGTAAGGCACTAAAAAAATCCTCAGTGATGCAAATGCTTCAGGTCCTTACTTTGGTTTGCTAATTTCTCATGAAAAGTCTTGAGAGCAACTTCTAATGAAGACAAGGCAAAATAATTGCCTCATGTTTCAATTTAATTCAATGCTTAGAGAGTATCCATTAAAGTGCTCGCTCAGATTGGTGTTAAACGCTGCCAGACACCAAAAACACGAACAAAATACAATCCCTGAATATCACGGAAGAGAAGGAAGCATGAAAATGATTAACATACGAAGTGTGATACAAGGAGTAACAGATAAAGAGTACAAAATGATATCAGGGAGTGACATCACGTCTATTTGCAGGGGCAGAAAAATAGGACAACAATAGGGACATAGGTTGAATGACTGATCCACAGGATTGAGGTCAAGTATGGGGAAAAATCTACTTTGTATCATACATTTGGGAAGATAGGAAACTGAGTGTGTTCAAAGAAAAAAATTTACAGTTTTTATAAAGCTGCTACTTCTACTGGTCTATTGAAAGGAACAGTTAATCCTTGCATTCTTTTTCTTTCCTCTTCTTTTTAATTTTTTGACCAGTTTTGCATGTATACCTTGTAATCTGAGCAACTAATTGAAGACAATAATATGCAATATGACAGCCATTGTGAATTCCTATCGTTTTGTTCAATGACAGTCTGTTACTTCTAATGTCTTTTCTTATTTTTTGTTCTCTTTAATAAAAAATAAGTAATAAATTAAATCTTTAAATTAGAAGTAAATAAAACAAAAAATATAAATGAAAAAATTAACATTGATCAGAAAGCAGGGTCCCTTCAATAACAGACAGGGTTAATGACTTTTAAGATTATTCTGCTGATGGAAAGGAAGTAATAAAAAGGATTAAAAAGGATGATGACATCAGCAGCCCAACTTTCCAGGGAAGCTAGAAAAATTAAGATTCAAAGCAGAAGATGTGCCTGTCAGTAGTAGGGCAGATTAGTGAATATTGGGATAATTAGGTAAATGGTGAAAGAGATAGAGGTCCAGGGTATGAGGCAAGGTGCAGGAACCTGCTGGGATTCATATAAATACGGGATGTGTGCATGTGTAGGTGTACATATAACGGTTATTAAGGTGAGAAGAGTAGAAATGAATGTGTTCATTTGTTCTATGAACCTATATAAAGTGACGGAGCTCTTCCAAACATAAAAACTACAAACACCCAACACATAATTACTTCCATAACTACCAAACCAACACAACCATAGCTAAGGAGTTGACAAACAAGTACCAGACAAACAGAGGAATGACCACAAGAGACCTAAGGAGGAAAAGAAGGAATAAACTAAAAATATCCTCAAAATCTCCCCCATGCCACAAAACAGTAAAAGGTGTATGAAATCTTGAGTGGATCTTAAGTGATTACCCACTGTCTCTAAGTCAGCTCCATCCAATCCCTTTCTCCATAATAGTACTAGATTGCTTGTTTTAGAAAATATACAAGCACCAGAAATTGCTGTTAGCTTATTAGAATGTGTGCTTCATTACATCTTATTCACTGCTTTGCTCAACAAATATCTGATGGTTGACAGTTCAGGCATTATCTCCCCCTTGACCTCCAAGGACAGCTTTCTCTTTGAAGCAGAAGATGGGGCAGAGACGGCTCAGAGGCACCAGGTGGAGTAGCAAGAGGCAACTGCCAGAGCACACCAATTCTTAGGTGAACTGTTCCAGCTTTTACCTCTGACATCACCATCACTGTATCTCTCCCTGCATGGCAACAGTGTTCCAATACAAAATAGTACACGAATGCTGAGACAACTTGACAAACTGTTGGGTTATTCATAGAGAACCTCTAACACCAGAATTATAGAGGGCAAGCAAGATTCAAGATACATTGTTCTACTCACCTGTTACAGTAAATGACAGTGATGGTGACAACTATGACAGCAAATAAGAATAAAATTGCCCCTACAGCCACAGAAACAGTGTACTGATTATTGGTTTCACCTAGGAGAGAAAAAAAAAAAAGAGTAGAAATTAGGAATCCTACTAAAGCCCTATGAAGATGGTAGGAAAATGCAAAAAGGCACATTAATCATAATCGGATAACAATTAAAAATCAACAAACTGGTAGAACTAGAACAGGCAAAAGGGGCAAGAAGTTCCCTTAGAACTTCTTTAATACTTATGACTCCTCAGATTTTTATTAGAATTTATAGTGATCTAGGATAACTTAAGAATAAGGGTGCAAAACTTAAGAGCAAGGACAATGGAACTAAGGACAAAAGAAAGAAGGAAAGCAGGAAAAAGGATATATTTATGTACATAGATGCAGTATAATTTGGATAATTGCTGATTTCTGCTGCTCTATTGAAAGGAATAGTTCATGCTTAACTTTTTTTCTTCCCCTTTTTAATTTCTTGTAACTTTTTCCCCCAGTTTTGTCTGCCTATTTCTGGTAATCTAAACAACTAATTTGAAGACCTTATTCAATATAACAACCATTGTTGAATCACTATTATTTTGTTTAGTGAAATTCTGCATTGGTTCTTTTTTTCACTTTTTTTATTCTCTTTAAAAAAAGAAGAAGAAAACAAAGAATCCAGTACAGATATTGCTTCATTCCAGTAAGCTTCCATCAAATAGACAGAATCTTTCATTTAAAAACTATTGAAATAATATATTAGTGAATGTTACCTTTTGTGTCTGATATATTAAGCACACTGAACCTACAGCACTAGGTAACTAACATTTATCAGTAGAATTTAATTCAAAATTTTTTTTCTACTAGATTTGATAAATTTAATGATTAAAAACAATGGGAAAAAGCACATGACAGTCACTTAATGTTATTTGGAAATTTACAATGGCCCAAGAACCTGAAGGTCTTCCCCAGATTTTTCACAATTTACCTGATGACCTCCAGGTCTTTACATCTTCAGCAGAGGTTTCTTTTCTCTGCCAAGTGACAATGACAACAGCAATCTCTGTACTACAGAATTGGGGTAAGAATTTAGTGAGCCAGAGTTGACAAGAATGATGAACCCACACTCCTAGAAGACACTCACCTCGACAGCTCCATTCCAGAGATCATGTCTTCCTCTCACTCACAATGTACCTCCCCCACCCCCGCCCCCACACTGGGCACATCCTAGGCACCTCACACAGAGAAGAGGCCAGGTGAGCACCTGCTACCTGCAGGAATGGCACTGAAGGAAATGAGCACATTGGACCACCTCATCCCAGGAGAAGGGGACAGATTGTGATGAGACAGTACAACTCCCTCTTGTTCCTGACATGGAACCTCCAAAGCGTGTACCTTGGCCCTGGGGCCATCTGAACACCATTCTTGCCCAATGATCTTTCCCCATGTTTTTCTCAGTGTGCTTCTTCGTTCCTAAGTCACTTCACTTAAAAGCGTTTTTGCGGTAAGAACTCAAAATCTAGAATCATTAATTTATAAGCTTTATTGCAAGGCAAAACTAAGAGAAATAACAGACGTTTTGTATTTGCTTAATTTAGATTCTACATGTACAAGCACTTATATAGTAGTTTTCTTTTTGTTCTTGGCTTATTTCATTGGCATAACGTTTTCCAGGTTCTCTAAGTTTTCTCAAATGACAGAATTTCCTAACTTTTATGCAGACTATTCCATTATATGTCATAAGATTGATATATAATAGAATAATATATAGAATAGAATGGAATAGTCATATCAATAATAGTTATGTGATATATAAAGAGAGAGATATAGAGACAGAAACAGAGGTAGAGAGATAGAGATAGAGATGAGAGAGAAAGAGAGAGAGAGATCATTTGTTCTTTATTAAATCATTCTGTGGTGGACACTTATGATGTTTCTGCATGCTGACCCTCATGAACTTTGCTGTATAGATGTAGATATCCCTTCACCACACAGTTACCAGCAGATGTATTGGTAAGTTGTTGTTTCATTTTAGCTTTTGAGATGCCACCACTTGTTTTTTATAATGCCTTTACCTGCTTACATCCTCATCGTGCCAGGGTTCCATTGCCCTCATGTCATTGCCAACATTTATAACTTTTTATCATCCTGATAACTGCTGTCCTAAAAGTTGTGAGGTTTTATCTTATTGTGGTTTTGATTTTCACTGCCCTGGTGACTAGTGGTGGAGATCATCTTTTCATATTCCTGTTCGCTAGATTTTTATGTGTTCTTCAAAAATCATTTATTTAGAACTATTGACTGTTTTTTCACAGGGTTACTTGTGGGTTTTACGATGAAATGCTAAGATATGCAAAACCATATATGAACCCAACAGGACTTTATTTTAAGTGAAGCAAGCCAGACACAAAAAAATAAGATACTCAATGACTTCACTTGTGGGCAATTCTAAACCATGTGAAATCTCAGAAGCAGAGACTGTTACAGGCATTACCAGGAACTGGGGGTCAGAGTTCAAAACCCATGAACTTCCCTTTAGGGGATGAACACGGTAGTCAAGGTGTGTTCATTAATTTAATTGCTCTAATTATTACAAAATATTTATATAAATCAAACCATCATGTTTTATATCTTGAATATATTTGATTTTTGACAATTGTATGCATTTTTTTAAGTTTTAAAGCAATTGTTTTCTTTAGGCTTTTGATATTTTCTAAATTTTCTAAGTGCTATTTTTGTAACAAGAAGAAAGTAGTACAACTTTATAAAGATCTGCACATATAAAACAGATCACTTTAGCAAATTTCAATGCTTACATTTAAGGACCAGCATATAGGAAACAACTTTTTTATAACTAGACTCAGAATCTTTAATAATTAAACTGATGCTTTTATCAGATTGTAAATTATGTAAATTTAGAAGTAAATCCCACTTGAAAGTACATCTATTTGTGTCACACTGTAAAGTGTGAGTCCAAATTCTAAATGTGTAAATTTGAAATCTAGCTTTAACCTTCTCTAGGTATTTCTGACCTCTAGGAATCTATCTATTCATCCCTTCAGCATCAGAACGTGAACTATTTCAATGTGTACTGTGTAGCTGGGAGAGCAGATAAGAGGGTAGGTGAAGACAAATTTGAGACTTGATTTAGTGGAATTTATGTCACTTTGAAAGGTCCTCCACAGCTCAAGAACAGGCATGAAGCGAGCAGCGTTCCATTAAAACACGTATAAAGCTTGGAAGAAATCTGGGCACACAGCTGTGCTCCTGAAGCAGCGCCCCGCCAGCCCAGCCTCCAGCCCATGGCACCTGCCTCCCCGCCCTGCCCTCTGCCTGCAGCGGTGGCAACAACACCAGCCTAGAGCCTGAGACAGCTCCCTGGGCCCTGGAAGATGAAAGAAATACAAGAGCAGCTAGGAACAGATACTTTGGGGAGTTAATCAATAGTTTATAACATTCATTTTTTTTTCCTTAAGTTCTGCTATTAGATCTTCAGTTGAATAATGCCAGCCCTCAAGCTCTTCTCTTAAACAAAAATTATTATGTGTTCTTCAGTGACCACTTTTTTACTGACTTTTTAAAAAATTTATATTCCACTGGTTTGTTGATTCATAGGAGGACAAAAAAATCTTGAACCACGGAGTTATTATTTTTTCTCCCATTACAAAAGATAAATATAGTTAAAATAATTTAAAGCAAGAGAGTGAAATTTATAAATGAATAATTTACTCCAAGCCTGTGACCCTCTAGGCTAAGTTTCTGCCAGTGACAAGTATTAATGGCTGAGTTATAAACCTTTAGAATTGTCTCATGATGGAAATGCTGCCTGGTCCTTCCCGCAGAGCAAAGCCGGCAAAGCAGCCATGAATGCTCTTGTTGCTCTTTTATTAGAGTTCAGAGAAGAGAAGTGAAGGCACTGACCCACTGAAAACCTAAATAAGTGGGTCAAAAAGTGTGGTAGGAAAACACACTCCGACTCTGTAAGCAGCTGAGGGTGGGTAGCACTTAAAATCATTTCCTGACTTCATTAAAAAGACAAGCAGAAATGTTAGCTCACATTTTATGTACAGGGAGTAAGTTCAGGTAGAGAAGATAGGTATCTTCTGTGTATCAGGTGTTTCCAAGTTTGAATGTTTGCATGATGCATAGAAATACCCCACGTCGACCTCACATTAGATTCCGGTTGCATGACAGACAGACACTGAGGAGGAAAGTTGCAGGGGCCGTCCTGCCTTGTAATTCTTCTACCTAGAAGATCTCACAGAGGACATTTAATCTCTCTCTTTTCTATCAGCTACAAACTGATAATAAGAAAGTTCAACCTAAGAATAGCTATGGGATTTAAATCAAACATATAAAGGTAGTTTAAATGTTTTAAGCACTACATAAGTTTTCAACAGAACACATTACATCCATAGTAACATTTAATGCGTACACATTCCAAAGCACGATTAACTTATTTCTATTTTTTTCAGGTTGGAATATCATGCTTAATTAGTCATAAAAGACAAAGGATGCTTCTCCTATAGCGAGCCTCACCTTGGAGGACTTACACAGGTGGTGTTGGCCAGCACACATAAAGTAACTGTAGGCTTAGAGGATCAAGGCAGATAAATAGCCCAAAGTCTGTGGGACTGTGCACTAGCAATATAAGTCAGGTAGAAGCAGGTAGGGTAACCTCATGCCAGGTTTTCTAAGGTCATTTTTCCAAGCAAATCAGTTCTATACTTTATGTTTCAGAAATCTTTCCCTATTTTGTTGCAAGTGTGTCCTATGGAAGAAATGATCCTCGGAGAACTAATGGGGCATAATATTGACCTTTAACCTATTCTTCCTTAATAATTATTATCAGATTTTAACCGAGAAGTGTAGGTACAGTCAGCCTCCTCTATGTCCTGCCATTCTGCAGCAAGCCAATGACAGAAGCAAGCTAAATGTGCTAAATTTGTACCTAAAGGACAAATTTTGCTACCATTTGCTTTTCTTGGTGGGAAATGGTTTCCATTTCATTTGTTTGTTTGCTTGTTTATTGGTTTTCACTTTAAAAGGATATATCAGCTCAGAATCATGTGTTCTAGAGCAGCTGTGAGTTTTGCCTACATTGCATAGGATGAGTGCATTAGTGACATCTTCTGACATCACCGTGTGGCCCTGTGCTGCATGAGAGGCACAGTGTGCAAGAACACTGGTGTGCAGCAAGGGTGTCCCAACTGGGAAATGAAGGCTAACATCGGAAGAACACATTTGCTCAACATTTGTTGAGAAAGATTTCAGGCCTGAATCATCAGAGTAGATGCCCCATCTTCAGGTCAAAATATTTCTTATTCTAATGTTAAATTCATTGCACTCTTGTTTCAGTTTTTATAAACAAATATTAGTTTAATGCATCGTGAGTCAGAGCACCAAGTACAGCACAGGCCTTGCCCTTTGGGATTGTTAATTTGCATACAGAAAAGAGCCCTAATCGGCCGGGAGATAACTCAGAGAAATAAATGCTTTCCTGGCAAGTGCAGGGTCCTGAATTCAATCCCCAGTACAGAAAGAAAGAAAGAAAGAAAGAAAGAAAGAAAGAAAGGAAGAAAGAAAGAAAGGAAAAGAAAAAGAGCCAAATGACTTCAAGTCTTGCCACAGCCAGGTTATAAAGCTGTCTCTTACCCGACATGTGGGAACTTGGATTTTTATTTTCTTTCTATCATTCTTCAACCAATAAAGTTTACTATATTTAAACTTTTTACATCAGTTTGATTTGTGCTAAGTATCTTCTCGTCTTCTGGAATATCAGCTAATCTCCTGTTACACCTGCACCTTTCCCTTTGCTGATTTTGCTTAGAATTCTTTGCCCAAAGCCATGCACATGACTGTAAGCTCTGCGCTGTGAGCTCTTCTAGAGTTCCCCACTCCCAATCTGTGAAGGAGAGCTTGAGGGACACAAACACAACTAGGACATATATTGGTTGCTTCTTTGGTACTGATGGCTCATTTTTAATTATTTCTACTACAATGCCAGCAAGATAGCTAAAACGCCTCCTTAGGCAAGCTTAGGCAGACACAGAGCCTTGCTTTCCTGCTTCTAGGAGGTGTGTACATACAATGGGGTTTAGGCTGAACTGAGATACAGAGCACTACAATGAGGGAATGAGGGCTCCTGTCCTGCTTCTTGTTTCAGCACTAGCCCACTACGGCCACTTCGTTCTCAGTCATTGTGTTGGGTGGCTTCTGCTCCATAGATTTATTTTCTCTTATCATGGGTTTGAGCAAGTTATGGAGCTGATTCTCATGAGGTAAGCTCCTTACACAGTCATCAGAAGGACTAACCAAACAAGGCCACAGGTGTGAGGGTCCAAAGGGAAGGTGTCCATTGAGGATGAAGTCAGGTCCACACCAAGAACAGATGAATGTGTTCTCTCTCAAAGTTCAAGTATTGGGGACCTCATTCCCAAGGCAACAGTGTTAAACACAGGACTTTTAAGAGGTGATTAAGTGATGAGGGCTTTATCTTTAAGGGACATGACAGACAGACACAACTCTGCAGGTCATGCTACTGCAGGTCAGCTACTGGAAGGAATGGGTTCTTGGTAGAAGGCTGAGTACAGCCCCTTCTTTCTTGCTCTCACTGTTTCTTCAACAAGGAGATGAAGCACCAAGAAGGTCCACACAGACACTAACCCCCTGGAGACTTGCCAGCCTCCAGAACTATGAGTTCACCGAGTTTCTCTTGACTGTAAACTAGCAGAAAACCAAGGCTCTATGGCTGTGTGGGTATCACTTCTATTGTGATGCGACTATGGATAGTAATGATGCCTTTTTTTGTTCCACTTTGAGAAGTGATTTAGGGCAGTGACTGAGCATAAGAACTTTCCCCTATTAACAGAAGTGTAGTACAATGGGAACATATTTTTCCATTGAGAAAATACTTTTTAAGAATCCCTGAGTCATTTCAGTGTGAAAAATAATAACTGGAAGACATTGGAGTTCAAAGATATCTCTCAGAATGACTCACGTGCACTTTTTCTCCATGTTCTGACATGTTTCATAGCACACTCTTCTTCCAACCCATTATTTTACCCTCAATATTTTTTTTCAGGGGGGACTGGGGTTTGAACTCATTACCTTGTGGTTGCCAGGCAGACACTTGTGCCACCAAGTTATCTCCCCAGCCCCAACCCTCAAATATTTTCCACTTCTCAAGTCAGCATGTCTGCAAGGCTTCCGATGAAGTTAGACTTTGTCTACATCAGAACACTTAAAACTAGATTTTCTGTGAAGAAAGAAATGCTGTAAAGTTTATACAAAGGAGTAATTTCTAAACATGATAAATATGTAATTTTCCACTCATCTTTGGAGAATGCTTCCCTTTCTTATCTATGTTCAATTTCTAATAAGGCTGTAAGGGAAACAAGCTGACAACAATTCCCAGGAGCTTTTCAAATGAAAAAACCATGGATCACAATAATTATAAGTGGTAACTTTGCAGCTGGAGCCAGTATGTAGGTTTCTTAAATAAATTCCGCGTGGATTTTAAGAGGAAAGAAAATCAGTGCACTTTTCTGAACCTGAACCCCTACTTGTCTAAATTCCAAAAGAGAAGGAAACTTCATGCAATCTGGGTAAGGCCCATTTACACAAGAGCCATCCCTAGGATTACCCACTTTTGAATACTACTCACTTGCATTATGTATGACAGTGTTCAGCTAGAACTTGCTACCATGAGGTAGCAATAGACACTCAGTGGTGTAACTTACCAAATCACTTTCGTGTGTGACATTTCAGAATTTCTTTCACTGTTACATAAACTTGTCACTATTATTCAATTCAGTACATTATTGATCTGTATAAATACAGGATGTATAAAAATGATTTTGAATATTAGGAATAAATAAATCAGTTCATGGAGTTCAAAGCAAATTAACAGACCAGTGGTCTTTTAAAGTACAATATCTTTTTTAAAAACTAATTTGGGATGAGGCAACTATAAAAATGCAATGGCATAATTGGCCTTGATTGAGCAATCAACTTGCTTGTGATGTTGGAAATGGCATTACATCTAGATAGCCACTTTTCATCCAGATTTTTTAAAGTAAAACTAAATTGGTATGAAAATAGTGGTTGATCTATTTCAGTAGTGGCTATTTTAACTTGGGAGCAGTGTCACTGGTAATCTGGAAGTCATTTTAGTGTGTCAATCATGTGATTTTCCTGGATGCTTTATTTTCCATGTGGGTACAGAAAATAAAGGCTGGAGTGTGTCACCTTTGCTGTGAAAGTGAACATAACCAATTAGCCCAGCACACATCCCCAAATCATCCACATACCTAGAATCCCCAAATCTGTGCTAAATGTATAGAAATGAGAAAACAGGTTTAGAATTAATTAATCCTAAAAATAAATAATAACAACAAGTCTTGCTACAACCTAAAACTGTTCTAGTAACCAAATCTGCTGGGAGTAAGAAAGTCAAATTTTAGCAGAAACTAAAGACCAATTTATCTCTTCTTTAATCTTATCATAATTTGACTCAGGACCACAGAGTCCCAAAACAGTCATCTTCACGAAGTCATGGAGAGACAAGATTTACAGTGAATAGCACGTGATTTCTCTATCTTAGACCTTCACCAACTGTATACAGTACAGAAGAAATATATAGGGAAAACTTCAGAGACTGCAGAATCACTACTTCCTGGTACTTATCTATAATTTTAATTTACAATTTTTTTCCTCTCATATTGGAGACTTGCAATTATGCAGAATTTGGATAAAAAATGCAAAATAAGAAAAATAAAACTTAAAAAGCAGCTAGTCCTTTCTGAAAATTGCATACATAGACAAAAGTGCACAAAAGCTTTCTTTCCCATCACTGTAATTGATCTTCTGAAAGTTCACTTTCTTTGATCAACAATCACTAAACCTCAAAAGTTAATTTTGATGAAATCAATCTCAAGATACTCTACACAACAAAAAACTGAAACTTAAAATATAAAATTAGTCCAAAACACTTATTTAGCATATCCTTAAAAGATACTTAGAAAACTTTCAACAGAGGAGTCATAGCCCCTAACATCAAGAAAGTTTTGTGGAGTCTAGACCATACAAGTATGTATTTTAGACCACTTAAAGGTAGTGACTTCCAAATTTTAAAGCCTAAAAAGATCAAAATGCTTAATGATTCAAAGACAAGAAGGTCTCTTGGGCTAATGTGGACAAACATGAAAACCATTAGATTTGACTGCCAATCTATAGCAAAAGACTTAAATACAGTGAAAAATAAGAAACTGGCTAAGAAAAAAAATATATATATATAAAGTTAAATGTAGTGATGCACACACATACTACAAGGATTGCAAGTGTAAAAGCTGGCAATAGTAAGACTCTGCAGGGAAAGTGAGAAAGACAAAGCAGGGAAAAGTGAGACAACATGAGTGGCTACGCAAGGGAGCAGCAAGCTCTGGAAGAGACTGTTATCACAGAGACAGATGTCATCCTGACACCCTCTCTCCCTGTCTCGCCATTTTTGTGTGCAGTCACAGTGGACCAGGACCTTTGCCCCACATCACTTCAGCCGACCAGACAGCTTCGCCGGTGCATGCTACTGACATTCAGCTTAAACACTAGTAGGCTGCACATCATCTAGTTAATATGAAGTGGATTTCACAGTGTTTTCCGGTGTCACCTAAAATACTTGTCTTATGAGTAATGAAAATTTGGAGGATAACAACTACCAAAAGTAATCTTGGTCACTGTCAAAAAGTTAGATTATTTTTTCCAGCTTCTTGCACTTGTAGTCAAGTTTTAAAATGAAAAAGTTCATCTGGAGCAATTTCTTAATAATGTAGAAGTCCTGAGTATGAAGGAGAGGAAGGAGATCAGCATCTCTTCCCAGTCTGCAAAGAAAGTCAATAGCAGCTTAACTCACACGTTTCTTCCTCTGCCCAAAACACATTGTCTTAGAGAAATAATGCATTTTTGGCAATCATGCAGTTACTGGTTGGAGACTATACAGAATCTTTCGGGTGACCTCTCACTAACAGATTCTTGTGTGAAGATGAACGTGGGCGGGCAAAAGGCAGAGGATATGACCATGCGTGCTTCTAAATTTGAGAGTCTTAAAAATCCCCCTTTCGAATCCAATAATGTGTCACATAAAAGAAGTTGATGGGCACTAACAACGGGAATCAGAGAGGTTTATAAAATTTGTGTCACAATCATCTTTCCCTTGAGAGCCGAAATAAATTGAATCTGTCCACATCTTTCAACTGTCTCTCTGCTGTAATCTTTACATTGATTTTGCCCACTCAGCCTTCAGGCTAAATAATCAAAGTGCACAAGAAAAAACAAAAATGATCTCTCACATTTTCTGTTTAACTTTTTAGATTCATTCTTTCTCCACTGTAATCAAAAGAGTGACTTAAGCTAAAGTGCACTCAGTGGTTGTCATTTTCCATCAGTTATCTTTTTTTTACTAATGGGCGAAATGTCATGCGGTTATTCTTTCAGTCTGTCCACTGAATGTCAAAAGGCCACTTTGCATTTGTTCAAACTCACAGACAATGACAACACAGACTGTTACACTGTCACCCTGATTGTGTTAACAGATTTTGATATCCTTTGCATTTTATGTACAAAGAAATAGTTCTGTGCAAGACTCTTAGTCATGTTTGGATAAAAGAAAGATGTGTCTGCAATTAGCAAAAGTTGAATGACTATATCTCCTAAAAATCGATAGACATGCTTTTCTTCTAACCTTGTCAGGTAAAAGAAGACAAAATTTCATGTTCTCTGCTTTTGATGTTTATAATTACTTTTCAGCACATAATCAACAAACATTGCTCCACATGTGTTTGAAAATGATGATGATATTTTTCAGAATGAAATATTTTCTTGCTTTGACATTTAAGAAATTTTGCCTTCTTTTTCCAGACAAGGTTAAAAAAAAAGCACTTCTATTGTTCAGGAGTTCTAAGGGAAGAAGTATTTTTTGCCTATGCCTGCAGGAATGGAATCGTACCATATTTAAGATGAGGAATCTGCTCATTCTCCTCTGTGATTTAAGGTCATCCGCTGTTTGACACCAAGTCATAACTGCAATGTGCATCTCAGCACATGTCCTACTCTCATGCAGAGGCACAAAGTGGCTTGATGGTCCCAGGTGATCCCCAAAGTGGCTGTGAATGAGAACATCGTTCTCCTCTAGCAATTGCTCTTCTTATTACCTACAACAAAGGCTGCTGTTGCCCAAATTATTTAATTCTTCATTTTTCGTGCAAGCAGAAATATCAGTTTGAAGAATAACCAGAGACTAGAAAGAAGCAGCTAAAGCATAGGAAGCCCTAGTTCTACATAAAAGCTGTTGTGGTGGTATCCACCTGTAACCCAGTAGTTTGGGGACCAAAACAGGAAGATCTCAAATTCAAAGCCAATCTGGATTACATAGTGATAAATGCCTCAAAAAAAAAAAAAAAAAAAAAAAAAAAAAAAAAAAAAAAAAAAAAAAAAAAAAAAAAAAAAAAAAAAAAAAAAAAAAAAAAAAAAAAAAAAAAAAAAAAGCCTGAAGAAAGCCAATGAAATGAGCTGGCTAAAAGCATATGGGAGAAAAAAAGAGGAAAAGAATGAAGGAACGAGGGAAGGAATCACAGAGTGAGAATAAAGTAAAATAATTGTATTACTGATTAAAAAAATAAATCATTTCATAGGACATGCTCCTGAGCAGTGAGAACACTTAGTGGGGGCGGAGCTAACTTCGTGAGATTGACTTCCTCCCAGTGAATGGCAATGCAGGCCTCCACACAGACACTGCGTGGGCCTGTGGATAGTATTTGTACTTTCATAACTTAAAAAGAAGGGAAAAAATCCCCTTTTCTCTCTCCCCCAGGTATTGATCAGCTAGTGGTCACAAAATCTAGGTCTTCAGTATGACAAAGGGTTCAAATTACAAACAGAAAGTGAGCGCAGGTCTTGGAAGGGTTCTGATCAGAAGGCTGGTTTTCTTTGCCTCAAGGTGAATATGATTCTCTGTCCCATCTGAAATCAGCCACAGCTGCTGTCTGAACTGGGAAAGTATCAACGACACCATCAAGCAACAGCTGTATTCTGGTCAGCGCCAGGCTGGCTCCCACACAGTAATCCAGCATTGGCTTATCATTGCTAGGGATGATGGGATTAAACTTGTCAGGGCCATCAAGGATGTAAATGTAATTGAGGAGGGGGAGTTACACAGCTGAACTACACAGCCTGTTAATAATACATGCTTTTATTTATTTTTTAGATGTCAGGAATGTGACAGCTAAGAAAACAAAAAATTATTTTCTACTGGATGGAATAATAAGTTCTAAAATTTTATGATGACAATTTCTCTATATCAAACCATTCAAAAATACTGTGAAACAACAGAGTTTTCTCAAGTGAATATGTCTACTACAAAAAACAGAGCAGAGATCGATAGATAGGGCTAGTTTTGTTGTTGCTACTGTTGACATTGTTTGTTGCGTTGGGTAGGGTTGGGCTGGGTTGGGCTATCTACATCATCAGAGCTCTTTAATTTTTGTTTTCTTTTGGGACTGGGTCTTGCTAAATTGCTCAGCCAGGACTGGAACCTGAAGTCTTCTTGCCTTACTTTCTCAGAAAGCCAGGATTACAGACATCGTCTCAGAAACAGCCAGGGCTCACTCACCATCAGTAATGGTTAAGCTCATCAGGAAAGTTTCAGTTTCTCCAGTGCTGGCCACAAATTGGCAGCGGTAAAGCCCAGAGTCGGAGTAAGTGGCATTGGGAATAGTGATGAAGCTGCTTCTCATGCCCTGTGCGCAGTTGGTCACTATCTGCTTTCTGTACTTGGAGTAACTTTTCCCTCTGGACAGATTGCAGTGCATCAGGAGGTCCATCTGGTGTGACTGGATCCTCTCCCATGTGACTTCTTGTGCTGACCCATTCATTTGAAGCTCATAGGTGAGTGTGATGTCTCCAGGGCTTAAGACTCTGTGGTTATGATTCCTTAATTTTAGCTCAAAACTATCTGAAAAGAAAAGACAAATGTTTAGATTTATGGGGTCAAATGTCTAGAAGCTACCCAGAAAGTTCTACTCAAATGACTGGTGATGTTAATTAATGGATTTCATCAGTTGTGAATGTTATCACATTTTTGTAAGACAATGGGATTTTTGAAAGGCTAGTAGACTGATAACAAAGAGGATATGAAGTTTGCACAGTCTGTAAGCATCACTTGGTTAATCAGACAATAAGAGTCATAAACAGAAGCCTGGTGGTTTTCTTGGCAATGATGATATCACGTCTGACTTTCACCAGACAGCTGTGCTGCAGACCAGAGGTGATGCCTCCCTAGGTCATGCTAAGATCTCAGTGGTCATAAAAAAAGATACTAAATCATTTCCATTGAATGTATGCATAAGTTCATTTTCACACGTACATATCCATATGAAGTATGGATTTCTGGTAAAAAGGGGCTTCCATAATTTCATGCTATGTATTCATTTCAGAAATATTTCTCTAAAATTCACTTTGTCTATATCTTATATCTTTCACATTCCAATATTTGTCTATAATTTTTAATATGTTCTATAATTATTTTAAAAATAATAAAAAATAAAGGCAGAGGGGCTGGGGAGATAGCTCAGCAGAATAAGTGCTTGCCTGACGATTACAAGGGCCTGAGTTTAATCCCTGAGTCCACTAAAAAAAAAAAAATAATAATAAAAATAAAGGCAGAACTTTAGCATACCATTATTGTACAGAAAAGCCAAGCAAATTTTGCGAGCCATCTGCTAACATTACTATTCTGGAGTCACGGTGTTGTTTTCCTGAGACAGAGTCTCACTATGTAGCACAAACTGGCCTGGAACTCACGGGACCCTTTTGCCTTGGGCTGGTTCCAAGAAGCTGCAATTTTTAAAAAATTAATCCTTTTTGTTCATTTGCTTTTCTCAGCTTCACTATCACTGGGTAGTTCCTATTTCATCTTGCTACACTGATGCATTTTCCTACAATTTTGTGACCAATTTTGTGAAACAAATATGCTTATAAAACTAAATAAGTGTTTGCTATTTGAACAAAGTAATTATTGACTCTCAATAAAGCTAGTGAAAAAAAAAGGGGAGGAGGCGTTCAATGTTCTCTCACAATCTGCGACCGCTCCTGGAGTTCCCAGTATCATCAGTATTTATCACCAAATATCTAAACTAACAGCTTTCATAGTGTGTCCTGGGGCCCACAGATGACTCCTGGATTTCTTCTGAAGACCTGCAAAGTAAATCTATTTTTTTACAAAATTAATTATGTATTTATTTATTTGGTATATACTGCAAGAGGACACACAGTGTCTCAGACATCAGCTAAAAGTTTTTGTACTTCTCCATAAAAGTTTGTTGATGATAATGTATATCAGAAGCCCCTGCATCCCTCTTTCCTCATATCTTCCCCCTCACAAGTACTTACTTGTTTACATAAAATGCAATGCTCACTTTTAAAAGAATTCCTGTGCTTTTACATGGTGCTCAACATTAAATATACACAGTAAATGTAGTAGATATAACCCACAGAAGCAAATAGTCTTTAGGAGTCTTAGTAATAATGAAAAATGTAAAAAAGTCTTGAGACTAAAGAGCTTTTGAACCAAATGTAAATAATCAATTTCAAGATTTATTTCCCAAAACCAAATAGCCCAGGGCAGAAGTAGGTGCACCTGTCCATCAGTGACCATGACTCTGTGTCACCCTAAAGCTCTGCTGGGTAGCAGTGATGTCGCAGAGCTCCTGAATAAAAGAAAAATGTGAACTGTAGAACAGTGTGACTTAGCAATTTACCTAACAGTTGTGACAGGACTGACAGGAAGCTCTATCTGAACTCACGATAATAGAAAGAAGAAGAAGAAGAAGAAGAAGAAGAAGAAGAAGAAGAAGAAGAACAACAACAACAACAACAACAACAACAACAACAACAAAAGGAGGAGGAGGAGGGAAAGAAGGAAGGAAGGAAGGAAAGCATTGAAGAAAAAGGAAGAAAAGGAGCACATTTGCGAAAGACTGAAACTGTACAGCAGAGTAATACTTGCTCTCTACATTACATTAGGACTCTGTGAATAGCTTCCCCTCACAGAAGCTGCTTCAGCAAGTGGTTTGGGGTGTCACAGTGTTTTTGTGCAGGGAAGCCACAGGCACCTCCTTTTCTTGGTCCATGACCACACAACTCCACACCAGAGTTAACACCATTGCCCACAGAATACACACAGAGAAAACATCTCATCTCCATGGTACAAGCCAGCACCAGAGAGAAGGAAAGAAGAAAATGAACCAGAGGTGGGGAAAATAACAAAAAAGAGCTTAAAGGAGTGACAAGGCCAATGAAAACCAAAACTGATATGGAGGAAGAAAGATGTGAGAAAAGACAGAAACGGAGTAAGAATGTGAGGAAAAGACTAAGCCAGAGGCTGGCACTCTGCGGGGGGCATGTGGGGAATACAAGAATGGGGAAGCAATGAGAAGATTTCAGGGGCCCTCCTGGACCCTCAGGAGAGGCACGCAAGCCCTGGGAGCAGCTTTCAGCCCTGCCTTCAGGGTCACACCCACAGCTGGCCTTTCCCCTTCCTCCCTGGGTGCTGCCCTCCCGCACTCTCAGGAGCTCTCTGTCTGCAGTGGTCACCCAAACCTACTCTCAGGAGAGAAACCCAGAGGTAAGAGGCAGTGGGAGAGCTGAGGAGCAGTAAGACAGGCGCCGAGTCAGCCACTTTTCGGGATGCTATTCTTTCTCCAAATATATGTTGTGCAATGAACGTCCAGAAGCCACAGAACTAGGTGAAACGGGGCACCTGCTTTCTAAACAACACACTACACACCCGATCTCTCAACCTGTCGGTAAGAAACTGCTTAATGGATTAGAAAAACAAAAACAAAAATCTAAATAATTTCATCAGGGGCTGTGCTGAAATGCAGCAGAAGCACAGTGCAGTACGACCTGGCCGTGCAAAAAGATAAAGAGTCCTTCATCCGAAACGGGATGCACCATGAAGCCAGGACATCAGCTAAAGTCAACCGGATGCACGAGCTTAAGTGTCACGTGGTTTCTCTGACATGAGAAACTCAAAGTAAAAATAAAAAGACAGGTGGTGGGAAGCAGGGAGATAGATCTTTCTCAAACTGGAAGGGAACCAGGAGGTGGCGGAAGAGGGAGGCAGGAGAGGGGAAGAGGCTGATAAAAGGAACCGGGACGAGTTAGGATCATAGCGTGGCCCCCTACACCCAAGGCCTGCACACAGGCACTGCCAATGTGCGCCCAACACCAACAGGGAAGGAGATCTCAGGGAGGGAGGCTGGGTAGGGAGGAGAGGAGAGTGGGCAGGAAACAATTCAGATGTGTCCTACACAAGTATCAACTTCACACAAAGACTGGAAACATTAGGTACTACACACATGACACTAATAAAGTTGTCAAAAGGTAAAAGTATGTTTTGTAATACATATATGCACCAACTACCTGTAATGAAAATATTCTGTACTATAAAATAAAATATTTTATTAATTTAATAAAAATATTTTTATTTTACAGTACATAATAAAAATAAAATAAAATTGGGATTTGTGAACTCTCGGAAAAAAAGAAAAATAGAACCTGAACTGAAACTGATTCCTTTTACTTTTACTTTACAGTCTTACAGGCCCTACGTAGGTATTTGTTTGCCTGTTTGTTTGGTTACTGGGGACTGAACTCATAGCCCTTGTGCTGAGCAGTGGCCCCAGCCCCCTTTCCCTGGGACAAGTTCCTGGCCCAGAGCCCAAGTATTTTGATGCCACACCCGCCGCTGCTTCCTCTCTCCCTTATCTTCGGCCTCTGCTTTTCCCTCCCCTAACTGGTAGACTTGTCAACTGTGACAGGGCGGCAGCCTTTCTTTCTTCAAACTCTGCACGGAGCGGGTCGCCCCACCTCTGCACCCTTGGTGCTCCCAAGGGCGTCCTGCAAACAAGCTCCGGCTTCCGCCTCCCAGAGCCAAGGCCCACACCCTCCCCGGGACAGCAGGCGCCCAGCCTCCCGGAAGTGCTCCACCCCAACCGCTAGGCACCTTTGCATTTTCGCTTCCCCTCTGTCCTCCGTGCTTCCCTCCCTGCGTTCCTTCAGGCCTTGGTACTCTTCCAACTCTGGGTCCCAATTACTTTTTTTTTTTTTTCTTGTTTCAGAACTTTTGTTTGTTCATTTATTTTCATGGCCGGCTCAGCCTGCCCTGAGGGCGGGGCTGGTGCAGCATGTGGTGCCGGGGATCAAACCGTGGTCCCTGAAGCCTCCCAAGCTTTCCCAAGCAGGCACTTTAGACCACTGAGCCATCCCGCCTGGCCCACTTTCTATCCTTGAGTCTATCCTGTCTACTCTCACTTACCAGCATCCTCTCCTATGAAGGTGAAGCATAGAGCACTACTTCCTGCACTGTCCCACCTCTCCCTCCCTCTCCACTTGGTTTCTAATACATGAGACAAAAACCTGTTCTCGAGATAGACAGATAGATAGATAGATAGATAGATAGATAGATAGATAGATAATTTTTTTTTTTTTTAACTTGGGACCTTGGGACCTTGCGACCTTGCCTTTGCCAGGCAGGGGCTTAAGCCCCTGAGTTGTATCCCCAGCCTCCAGATTTTTAAAATGAACTCAAAATTCAATGGCCCAGCCCAGCATTTCCCTAATTTAACCTCAGGACCACCATTATTGCACCAGCTAATTAGAAGCACCGACACCAGGAGCTTCGTGCATTCCCCAAAATGTTTGAAGACTGTGACAATGCTCCACAGAGAACCGTTCTTAAAGCTCTTAGTAGGAGTGCAGACAAATACATAATAAAAGGTTGACTGCATGATGACTAAGAGAGTGTTCTGATGTAACTTGGAATGAGCTCCCAAATATAAGCAGACAAAAGAAATAAACTAATTCCAGATCGCGAGCAGGCAGCAAAGCAGGCACTAACGCAGAGTGCTTGCTCAGAGCTGAGGATTCCACCCGGGGCCATGCTGGGACAGGCAAGTGCTCTGCCACAGAGCTGCACCCCCAGCACCAGGAGCACTTTCGAAGCCACAAGACATGAGTATGGGACATGGACCGAGGGCTGCAGAAGGAACACACAGAAGGTGACATTTCTCAGACGGTGTCCTTCCCATGGGGCTGCCCGTGACAGTCAAAGAGTGAGACTGTCAGCTGTGGTGGCCCCAGAATGGAGGGGTCCAGCACCTCCCAGGAAACCAAAATTGGAGCAGGTAGGAGCAGAAACCAGGAGCCAGTCAGCATTCCTGGAGCTATACACACCAGCCCCTGCTCTGTATGCATCACCAAGGTGCAAGTGGGGACCACGCTGTTCCCGAAAGTGCAGTGTTCATTGAAGATGAAATATAGAGGATGAGTTAAACGTGGTCCTGAAATAAACGGTGACAAAGTTCTAGCCCCAGAACCATGGCATACAACCGAGCTAGAAACAGGGCCTTTGTACTGCATAGCTGAGGTACCGTCATCCTACAGTAAGGGGGATCTAGTCCTACACCACTGATGTCCTTACAGAAACGAGAAGTTGGGGTTCAGACTTGCATTCCAAGAGTTAACCAGGTGGTGATGGAGGTGTACACCTGTAATCACTGTCACCTGGCCAGGCTGGGCAATTTAGCAAGCCCTTTCTCAAAATAAAATTTAAATAAGAGTTAGGGATGTGGCCCAGTGGGAGGACACTGACCTCACCTGTGCATGGCCCTCGGCCCAGTCTGCAGTACAGAAAGAAAAGCAAAGTGGGTTATGGCGGAGGCCAAGTGCTGCTCCTGAAAGCGGAAGCGGGCGCAGTTCTAAGGGGCCTCCCTGCTGACCCTTCCTCTCAGACTTCCTGCCTCCACAGGGTGGGACAGGATGGCATGCTGATACAACAGCCCATGGACACCATGAGAAAAAGGATAGGCCTGGGCCCACATTTTGGGGAGTCAGGCCCTCCACAGCCCCAGTCAGAAGTAGTGTGGCCTCCCTGTTAGGAAAATCAGCCATGTTTGCAACGCTCTTCACAAGCAGTGCCTCTTTCTGCCCACCGTGTCAAGTGCAGATAAAAGGGAATAGAACCAAACAAGATAAAAGCTAGCTAAATGGCTGCTCTGCTAAAAGTGATAGAGAAAGCTGGGAGCAAGAACGCCACGGTCAAGAGATAAGACACAGTCTGACAAAGCCGCCATGAGCGTAGGCCAGGCAAGGCCAGTCCCTAGAATCAGATGGGCTGCCCCAGAAGGCCCAGCGGAGACTCGGCCCAGAACACACCCACTGAGGAGAAGATCTGCAGCCAGGGTCCGACTGCACCGCTGCTGGCCTAGCCCCCGGCTGCCTGCGCAGCTGAGGCGGGCGTGTGGTGCCCACCGCTGCGGGGTCCAAGCAGCTGCGCCTTCTCCTACAAAAATAAAGGGTGATGTAAGGATTTTACATAGTACCCTTCTACAATCTTATAAAAATCAGAAGATGCCAATGCAGTCCCAGAGCACTGGTTTGGTTTGTACTAAACATGTGAATATCTTGAACCTCAAATTGAGAAAATTTAGTGGGTTTTTCAACAGAAAAAAGTATCAAAAATATTGACACTGTATCTCATTTTGCCTACTGCATGGTAGCTTTGGCCCTGTAGTTTCCATTAAGCATTTTGTCGCCTGTACTTAGAAAGTATCAATGTGTCTTCAAAGTAAAACAATGAGCCTTGAATGAATCCTTGTGTCCTAGCCACGAACGCAGGACAAGGCTGCATTAACGCCTTTAGTCTCCTCACATAAGTCAGCTGGCGAACTGCAGAGAAATTTTCGTAGGCAGGTCAACAGCCACTGTGCCCATTGTTTATCCCTATGATGGGGCTGCAGAGATACCCGAGGGGGCTCTTTCACCTGCTACGGAAACAAGATAAGACCCAGGCCCTGGGTCTGATTCCCAGGACCCTCCCCGCTGCCAAAAATAAAAAGTAAATAAATAAAAAATAACAAGACAAAGAAGCCCCAGGTCTTACTTCTTTAACAGTCTGACTTCTGGTGCCTTCAATTCTATAATTAGAAATCAACCTCTGTATTTGTCCTTGTCCAAATAAACATAAACACTTCAATTGCTGGAGGTGCCAACGTATTAGTGCAAAGTCATCCATGAGACTGTTTAACAGCTCAGAACAGCTCTGCGATGTTGAAGCCGAGAGGCAAGGACCATGAGGGGCCTCGCCCCAGAGGGGCTATGGAGGGCCTCTACAGCGCCCCAGGCAGGAAGGAGTGAGCTCTAAGGGTGCGTGGTGTGCGGGAGACTCAGCAGAAAGATGGGCGTGGACTTCCATCTCTTTTATCCCTCCTTCCTTCCACATTCATTCATCCAACAAAGATTGCTGAGTAAAAATTTACGTAAAGACCCAAAAGGAACCTTTCTTGAGACTTACTTGTACTTATTTTCGTATCTACTTCCCTATGGATCTTTTATATTTCTAATTGCTTTTGTAGATAACAAGCAAGTAGCATTTATGATGCATGGCATTTGAAAACTGGTGAAGAAGTAATGGATATGATCTTCAAAGTGGGAAAATACGGACTGGTGAGACAGCTCAGTGGTCTAACACACCTGCTTGGGCAGACTCAGGGAAGTGCACAGTGGTTCAACCACATGTCACGCCAGCCCAGCCTCAGGGTGGGCGGAGCCAGCCACAGAAGGGGGGTCGGGGAAAAATGGTTCCTGCCCTTCTCCACAATGTGCACACAGACATCTGTGTGGACTGTCGCTTCAACTTCTACAGAAGTGAATGATTTAATAAAATCAGTTAAATAAATAAATAAATAAATAAATAAATAAATAAATAAAATAATATAAAAAAATACAATGAGTAAATTTTATTTTATTTTTTTATTTATTTATTTATTTATTTATTTATTTATTTATTTATTTTTGTGGGACCAGGGTTTGAACTCACGACCTTGCACTTGCCCAGCAGGCACTTGTGCCTCGGAGCTATCTCCCCAGCCCCACAGTGAGTAAATTTTAAACCAAGTTTATTTTAACACTTCTGTTGAGTCACAGTTTTTACCAATGTGATTCCTATCTAATTTTGCTCTGAAAATTTGGAAAACAATTTTGGAAGAATTCTGAAAAAAAAAGACCTCATGTATGAAACAAGACATTTCCTTAGCATTGCATAAGTCTCTGGTTAGAAATAATAACAGCATTTAAAGAAAACATGGACTCTTACAAGTCTGTCTGAACGTTTGAATATGAACCGGTTTTACTAAGCAATGAATGCGGTGCTGTAACTGCTGCAGTTGAAAAAACCTAGGGTTTCTTGGGGGCTTAGCCTTTCGTTCAGCATTTGTGTTCTCTTTAAGTGATAAAAGCCAGTGTGAATAGGAAGAGCTGATCGAGCAGGTCTGCTGATGGGATCTTTCTAACAGGGCTCCGACACCGTGCAGCACAGCAGGCCCACAGACCATGAGGAGAGGTGGGAGTGACAGGGACACAGCGGGTGACCACAGTGCTCCCTGGACACCACTGTGATCGCTTTGTGTCCTTGGGTCCTCCAGCGTCTCTGAGCTCTCCTGTGCCTTCTGCTTGAGGACCACCAGGTGCAGCTGGTTCCTCCCTTGCCTGGCCACTCACACACCGAGGAGGATCCTGAGCCCAAGGCTGGTAGGAACATGGCTCTCTTCCTTGACCAGGTCACCCTTCCAGAGCTCTCTGAAAGATCTGGCAAAAAAGTTCACCTCCCTCAGCTCTGTCCTGGCCCAGGCCTCCTCCCAACACTGGGTTTTTCGGGGAGTGCTTCCTAACACGTTCCCTTCACTGTAGCCCATTCCTCAGCCTTGCTTCTAGAGAGCGCAGCTCTAAGGTGGATACAGTGTAGGAACTTTACTTGTTGCTCGGAATCCAGTATCTGGACCTACTCCCTCCTTCCTGGATGGAGGAGAGACCCCCCAAGGTCCCCCAGGTATCACTGTGGCCACAGGCTTGAGCCAATTAAAATAAGCATAATCCCAGGACTTTGGAAGGCAGAGGCAAGAGGATCACAAATTTAAGCATAGCCTGGGCAACTTAGAGACTTAATGAGAATTTATCTCAAAATTCAAATGTCAAAAAGTAAGGAGAAGAGGAATGAAGATTTAGCTCAGCATGAAGTCCTGAGTTTGATTCCCAGAACTGGGGGGAGGGGGGAATTCAAAAAGCAAAAAATCTCTCTCGTTGTCTCAGTTTGACTCCAACAGTCCGAAAGTCCTGGCAGTCTTTTCTTATGTGACCTGCGACAACAGTCTCTGGGCCTCTGAGGCCTGTGATCCTTGTTTTCTTCTCATGCTTTTCTCTACTTGCAGATCACTGCAAAATACAAACTGCTGTGCTTGTATGTGTGTGTGTGTGTGTGTGTGTGTGTGTGTGCTTTGCCCTTCATGATCATGCTGAGCCGCTTGGAGACAAAAGTAATTGCTAATATTTTCTGTTGCTTATTATTCCTCCATGTTCTATAAATTTTCAAAGTAACTGTGCCATGAATCGTACAGATTTTAATCTCAGGAAAAGATTTCCATCAAGCTCTGCAACATGTGAGGATCAATAGAAACTTGCTAAATTTATTTATTTCGTAGATTGGAGTTAAACACAATCATATCAGAGAAACCTGCAGAAAAAGAAATCAAGCAGAATGAAAGCAAAGCACCCTTCTCGGGGGTCTCCTCATGTTCCCGCATGGGACTATCAATGTAGTTATCTAAATAAACTCTCTAATCCTGTCCCTCTTTTTCCCAATCCACATTGTAATCAAACTATAAGGTAGAAACCTGATCGTTATACAACTTTGTTTTTAAAAGGTTCAGTGTTCCCCATACACCAGAACAAAGTGCACATTCAAAAAAAAAAAGATTTGATTTCTACCTTTCTCCCTGGTTTCATTGCGTACTTGAATCTGTCCTATACTTTAGTTTCCTCAAGGAAAGTGTTCATCTTCATGCCTGTGCTTCAGCATGCCTTCACTCGAAATTTCCTCAGGCATGCTTTGCACCACATTTCTATTGGTCCTGCCAAAGTCAACTGTGGCGCCACTTGCTTGGTGCAATTTTTTCTCCTCATCCCATGATAAGGCTAAATACTCCCGCCTCAGCTTTCCTTCTAACCCTCCTGTGCAGTATTTTATTTGATGTCGTTTCTCCCTGTCCTGGAAGTTCATCAAGTCCTTAGAAGCAGTGTTCTGCAAGATATCTAATGCCCAATGCCAAGCACATTAAGTTGCTCAATATATTCTGATGAAAAATGGATAAGCAGATATCGCCCAAGATTACAGTATACCCTAAATTTAGTGGGTGACACCTGGTCCTACACTGTTGAGTTCACATCAGTGTTTCCAAGTTCACCCCCTCCTGCTACTATAGCCCCTGAGCACCAGAAAACACTGTCATTTATAGTTTTCATACTATCTCCACAAAGGGCTCCAGGTGCGGTTCCATCATTGAAAGATGGACAACATTTCATTCACCCTCTGTGGGAGGAGGAGCCCCAGTTATTTAGTTCAAGTTATAATGAAGTTACAATGAAAAATACAACAATATTGAAAAACCAGGGTGAGGACGGCCACTGGCAGGGACAGTGGTCCTCACTGGATCAGTGCCAAATGCCAAGCAGTTCAGGAGCTTCAAGGAGAGCAGAAGCGATCAGGACACAGAGAGAGTGGAGGGATCTGTTGCACTTATTTGAGTTTAAAAGGAAATTTGATGAGACGGGCATGGTGCTGTGCACCTGTAATCCCAGCACTTGGGAAGCTGGACAGGAGGGTCAGTATGAGTCCAATCTGCGTAGTGAGACCATGTAGACCCTGTGCTAAATACCTAAAAAAAAACTTATAAAAAAGGAAAGTGTATGTGTGAGGGCAAAGTAGAAAATAAGGCAGCAAAATAAAAGGAAATATGTCTATTTGGCATTCTATTTTTACAATTTATGAATCAGAGAAAATGTCTACAACCAATCCTAGAAAATAATACTTTTCAAAAGAATATTAGATATGGGATCCAGTTACCAAGAATTAGTTGAAATAGGTAATATTGGAAAAAAATAATCTAAATATATACCTATGTATGTGCATATATTGTATCCTTTGTGTACTTTTGCATATATGGGAGAATATAATAAATGCATATACATGAGTACTTTCATATATACTATATAAAGGAATATCAATGATACATAGAAAAGAATATGAGCTCACCAAAAGATTTGGGCTAATTGTGTATTAACTGTGAAGTTCACTTTTTGTTCAAATGAGCGCAAGTGTTTCATTTTATTTTGTCTACTCGAATGCCTCCTTCAGTCTGCTTATCATAAAGTGTGTGAGCTCTGTTACGAGAAAGGTGCTGCCCAAGCCGCAGACACCAAAGTTGACACTGTTGCCATGAAATGACTGAGTGGTTACTTTTGAAATGATGCCCATTCTGAGATCTACCTGTGCTCACTTGTTTTCACACATTTTATTTTTTTCTTTCATCCAAGAAAGGATAAATAAAACTTCATCATGTTTTGAAACTGAAATGTCTAGACTATGAAACTCACAAGATTTTCTGACATAAAATTCCTCCCCACAGAGGGCTAGAACTAATGTCATGCCTGTCACTTGGCTCCTGCTTCCAAGAAGCAACAGTAACTTTCTCAAGATTGGGTAACAATAACCTGACCTTTGGTCTGCTGTAATTACAGTCATCACCATGCTTTCCTGAGAGCTTGTTATCTCCTGGTCATGCAAGTAAGTGCTTTGCATATACGAGTTCATGTTAATATTGACAGCAACTCAGTAAGTTGTGCATTGCAATGACATACAGATGATGATAGGCCACAGACGTAAAGAAAAGAGTGCGTCTCTGACTCACTTGTGAGGAATGAGCTGCATGGCTATCCTCAGGTGGAGCTGTCCACACAGCACAGCAAATAGTTCTCAGCTGGAAGGCCTTGGGGAACAGTGGTTTCAGCGGTTTCTCACGTCTAGGATAAAGCAATCCTAGACCTACATGCTGCTCTACTTGTCATGCATACAGGTAGAGGAGACCCCTGGGCAGATGCCTGCCTCAGCAGTGGCCAGCAGGCACTGGTCACAGCTGTGTGTGGACCTGGGCACCATCCCTAAGGGCCCTTCCTCCACCTGCAGCAACATCCTCCCTGGATATGCCAGGGTATCCTCCCTGGCTCTACTTCCTGACCTTTACTCAAAGAACAGAAAGGCATCTGGAGAATATAAAGGATACTGTAGGAGAAATATGGGATGTAGGAGCATTTTAGAAACTAGATCAGCAGAGCTTTGCAAACAAAACAAATCCTTAATTGAGGAGATGACCCTCCCTAAATTTTTTTATTGTTATATATTAGATCATTTTGTAGTTTATGTTTCTCATTTCTCACAGTAAGAAAGGGGCTTTTTAAATCACAACTAGAAAACAAAATACTCATTTCACCTTCTAAACATATAGTACTTTTAGCAAAGTGGAAAATGCTCAGAGCAACTCCATTATTTCATTGATTTCTGCTTATGCATTAAAGTGTATTATGAAAACAAAGTACATTATTTGAGAGCAAAGTCTGTAAATGTATGTCTTTCCCTCCAAGTGGTACCTTTGTGATCTACTTATGAAACTCTAAACCTGGGGTAAGTGCTAATGACACTTGAGGGAAAGATTATAGAGGTTCCCTTTGCAAGTAAGACCTCACGAGCTGATGACAGGCACTGTGGCTGGAAACCCTTTCCAGGGCATCACTATCCTGGTCATACGCATAGCTTGCATGGCATTAGGGAAGGGACAACCCCAAAAGAATGTGGGAATTACAGACTACCCCCTAAGGAGAAAATTAAAGATGTTCTTTATTGAAGTGTAGAAGGAAAAATTGGTACCTCACACCTTTAGTATCGTTTTTGTTGCTCTTAATAAGCTTCCTAAAAACAAAGTAAGTGGAGAAAATGCATTACTTCAGCTAAAGATATTCCAAAATTCAGAAAATCATCTCACTGTGATTTCATTTTCACAGCAGCAAACTAAAACATTCAGTATTTGCAGTACTATTCAAGAATGTGGCTTGTGCATCTCACATCAGAAAGTGAACGCATCTGGCTCCGACATTTCACGTATAGCCTCATCAGATTCCCATAGATAGAACAGCATAGCCAACACCCAGCAGTGTGAAGGATGAAAGACTTAATTTGGCTGACAGATTCAGGGGATTCAGTCCATGATGACTGACACGCATCTCATGGCAGAGAAGCATCAGCACTGCCTTCATGGTGGCAGGGAAGCAGAGCAGGGGAGAAGACCCAGAAAAGAAGGGGCAGAGACCACATTTAGAGTCCAAGGGCATGGCTCCATGATCCAGCCAGACACACTCAAAACTCTGTTTTACTGACCTACTGAGCATTTCTTAGTTTAATCAAGGTCACATAATACAGTGGTCACCTTTTTTGCAGTATACCACACAGCATGCTGAACTGGTCTGGGCCTCTTAGTGTGGTCTGTGTCTGATGAGTTCTCCTTGGACTTCTGGCACTAGCCACTTCATGTTAGTGCCATTGGCAATTCAAGGAAGAACAAGAGACACGTAGTTCAAGTTCATTAGCACCATCAGAAGAAAAGTTCGCAACATACACACCATACCAACAAATCGATTGTGTTCACCAACAAAGAGCAGAACATTTACTTTCAGATTTTGACTTGAACTTGTAGTTTGCAATTTCTTGCAACAGTACTGCCAGTATCCAATTTTCTTACGGGAGAGCTACAGAGCTCAGCATTTGTTTGGGGTTTTTTCTATTGTTCTTTTAGAAAAGCATTTCTACTGGAACAAATTGGAAAAAGAAGGAAGGGCAAGACAGACCAGACTTCTGGCCCTTTTTCTAAATGAGAATGACAACCAAAGCCATTTCAGGTGCATTCAGCTGTCAGTGTTTGTCCCAATAAAATAGAAACGTTCATGTGCCAAAGTAAGTAGCACAATATGAACTAAGGACCTATTATGTTTCAGACAATGTCTTAAGTTCTGAATCAAATCTAACATCCTTCAGTGGAATTATAATTGATAACCCAAAAGGTCCTGACTAATCTGAAAGAAAACTAGTACAAGAAAAAGTCGACAAAATAGTTTTGAATATATTTGCCTACTCTGAATTTTCTAGAAATATTATTCCTATTCTGTTTAAATCAAGGGAAAAGTTCAGTTTGTGTATTTGTTTGTTTGTTTATTGTATTTTAGGGAAGGGTCTACAGGGTATTTAAGGTCTCACTACTAGATCAGACTCATAGTGATCTACCTGTTTACAGCCTCCCAAGAACAGGGGTTACAGGCCTGTGCTACCATGCTTAATCTCAATTGTCATCTCAGGGTGCCCTGGGGGCAAGGCAAGCATAGCTGGCCCAGGGATCAAACCCCCAACCCCTGCACCTGCTTGCAGGTGCTTTAATCTGCTGAGCTATTTGGCCAGCCCTGAAGAGTCCATTTTAAAACAAAACTTTAATTGCAGTTATCCACTGGGGAAAAGCATCCCCGGTGAGAGTGCCACTCAGGGTCACCAGGTTTTCGATGTCTTCCTTTGACTGTGGAAGTCATAACTGACAGTGGCTCTCAGTGCAGGTGAACACACTTCACCACTTGCATTTGGCTTGTCCCACAGTGAAGCTTGAGTATTTATACATTAAAATGCATCGTATATCATAAGTTACTTCCTTACCACTTCTTTGCTATTACGATTAGATTACTTCTTTATTCTTTTGAAAAAGTATGCATCCTGTCCATTTATGTCTGAATATAAGTTCAAAATAGCTGAGGGGACTCATAAGAGATTTATTATGAAAGAGGACATTGGATGTGACAGGGCTGAGACTTGCTGCCTCCTGCTTCAGCGTATGAGTTGCAGAGCAAGTGGAAATATTCAGAAGTGGATAGGCATTTCAGTGAATCATTGAAGAGTCTATATGGTGTGTTTTTAATCTAACAAGTCAATACATGTAATGAACCAAATATCTCTACGTGTTTTTTCATTATGTAGTTTCCTTTCATTTGTAAGAATTCATCTGAGAGCTGTATTAAAATTTTAAACACTAAATGCAAAGATAAAAAAAAATCTGAAACAAATTTTACCAAACTATTCAGAAATAGTTCAAATAAATATATCTCCCATGTATAGGCCATTTTTAATGCCAAGATTGGTGGAATTGGTCACTTTTAGAATATTCAGACTCTGTGTTTGCCATTCTTTCTGGCTTCCGATCACACTGTAGACTCTTCCTCTGGCTTAGGAGTGTCTTCTGTTTCCCATGCACAGTGCACTCTCCCCTCCAAAGTCTGAATTTAATTTCCACCTCCACAATTTTAAATATTGTAAAGTCATCGTTTTATGCTCTCCATTTTTCTCCAAAATTGTCTTTAGTAATGGCTTCCTAACCCCATTATCTTGGAATTACATTTATCACATTTATGGATTTGTCTTTTAAAAGCAAAACAAAACAAGGAGCCTTAAAATTTGGGGATCTGACTAATCGCAGGATGTGTCTTAGCCAGCTGTAGCGATTCCAAATTTACCCTAATGTGCTTTGGCTCAGGTAAGGTTTATCACAGTGTGCTATTCCATTTCAGAGGCCTGGGGCTGCAGAGCAATAGAACAAAGCATCTTTTCAATTGTATTCATGAGCAAAAATAACTTCCTCCCAGGCTTAAATTAGCCACCTACATGTGCATATAAATAAACGACCAAGGGCTTAAGCAAGCAAAGATAACCAAAAGTTGGTCATTGGTGATTTTTTTTTTTTTTTTTTTTTTTGTGAAATACCAAAAATAAAACTAAAAGCCTTAAGAAATATCATATGAAAAGATTAATTTAATGCATAGGTACTTTTAAAACATGTCAGATAAGACAAACTAATATTAAATAATAGGATTTAAAAATATCCCAGCACCAGGGAATGATCTAATGTGACATCAGCCATCAACTACCCCCACTATCACTCTTTCATGATATAGGGTAAGCCCCCAAAACAAATATATCTGTAGAAAATAAAAAGCAAAACAGTGAAAAATTGCTGTCAGACTAATCTGTGTGAAATAAAATGTTTTTCAGAAAGCTCTGACTCAAAACATTTATCATCTCAAAGTGAAATAGTGATGTGTTTGCTTCATCAAGTAATACAAGGAGAATACCTCCATAATTTTTAGGCTAACGTTGAACCACAAAACAATATTTTCTGATGAGTCATTGAACAAGAGACTGTCAATTCATCTTTCTTAAAAGTGAATAAATGATTTAATCAACTGGAGCGTAAACCCCCTAAACACATGGACCCAGCCTTTTTGGCCTTTTATACAGGAGGGAAAAAGGTAGAAAAGATAAGCATACTCAGTGTATGTAGGCAGTGAACATTTATTATATTCCATCAGCTTGGCCTTAAGAGATGTTACAATAAAGCTGTAACTTAAATGTGATGATACAGCATTTCTTCTGACAATCTCCATCGTTGTAAGTGGCACTCATGCAACCCTGCTGGCACAAACAGAAGCCAGTCGTGACCTGGATCTGCCCGGCCCTCATCTTTGTCTGGACTGTGCATCCCATTGCTTTTGCCGATCTCTCTGCCTGCAACCTGCTTTCCCAGTGCATCGGGTCCTTGTCACCTCTCCTCTCAGTAGTTAGTACGAGTTCTGCTAGCACTCTTCCAACTTGTGGCTCTCTCATTTCAGTCATTCCTGATAATATACCAAGGCAATCTCTATAAAACAAATCTGGCCCTCTTTGCCCTGGTTTAAAATGCATGCATCCCTGAAGGTTTTAGGATACATTCAAGCTTCTATACACTACTCTCAGGACTAAGAACACAGCTATGGTTCCTCCAAGTTCAGCTTCAGTCCTGTGCGCATCTTGCCACCAGCCTCTTTGCAGGTCCTGCAGTGGTGCACACAACTGCTCACAGCTCTGAAATGCGTAGGAGACTCATCTCTCTGGTGTGCCCTTCCCTTCCATCTTTCTCTGCCTCTGCTTCCAGCCTGGGGAGTCAGATGCTGCTTCTTCCATTAAGCTGCTCCAGACTCCTTCTCTCCAGACCCTGTTATTTATTCAGAGTCTGAATATCCCTTTAGGCCCTTCAGGCCCTTCTTTTAACTTATATTTACCTATGCATTTACAGGGCTGTTTCTAAAGCATGTCTCTCATATGGTTATTGTGTTTTTTAACTAAAGCAGAAAAATGTGTATATTTTCCTACCCAATGTTAATTTGCCTTGTTAATTTGAGCTCAGTTTTTCAGTTTGCTGCTTTCATCATTTTTTCTCATCATCCAGAACATTAGCCATGTCCACAATTAGGAATATTGATTGATCCTTAATTTTCCACTCAATTTGTTATGGGAGGATGTGCTAGATAGACAAGTGGTGGTCAATTTATAACACCCAGCTGAACCGAGCCAGAGCAGTGCTGGGTGTGGTAGGCCCACCTGAGGATGGTGACCAGCAGTATAAAAGCTAGAAATGGAGAGGAAAAATAGAGGCTGCTGGAAGCTGTTAGAAGCTGCGTGGAAGCTGTTAGAAGTTGTTGGGGGGCCCGTAGGGAGCTATTGGTTCTGTTGGAGGAGCTTGTCATACTGGCTTTCCTGTTCAACTCAGCTGTTCTCATTATCAAAGCAGCTCCAACCTTGTTGTCACTGAGAATGGCTGTGCTTCACTTTGGGGAAGCTCTGGTTCCCACACTGAGCATCGCTTCCCGGTTCTGGAGGGGAAGATGGTGGACCGCTCAGTCTCCTGGAGAAGCTAGTTGCAGTGGCTTTCCTGATAGGAACTTGGCTTTCCTCATCGTCGGAGTAGCTCAGGCCCTCACTGCTGCTGAGGATGGCTGTGGTACTCCTATTCTTACTTTGAGACACTTCCTGGTTCCACTTCAGATCCCCCAGCCTGCTCACGGAGATCCTTCATCCCACTAGCACAGACTTTGTAGCTTCTACCACTGACTTGGGTCTTCCCAGTGCAGATCAGTGAAACAGACCTGTATGAGAATTGTCACATGCTTTAGGTCTCCAGTTGGACTTGTGTGTGTGGTGGGGGGGCATTGTTATGGGCTCTGGGTCTTCAGACAGACTCAAGCAGGATATTATCATGGGATCCAGGCTCTCAGCTGGAGTCTGAGGTCTTCAGTGTGTGGACAGATTTCCTGCACTCTTTGTATATGAGTCTTTGGCTGATTATAAGATAATCTTATAAAACATGTGTACTGTATTATATTGTTCCCCTTGCAAATTCTCAAATTCCTGTGACAGAGGGAGTCATTTAAAAGGCTGTAGGGAATCTCCCATCTATAATGTATTGATCTTCATCCTTTGAGGATACAGTGGCCAGGCTGGTGAAGGGGATACAGGCAGTTATAATTTACCCTGAAGAGGACTAAAAAAGTTTCATACTTGACAAAAGTCCCAAGATTCAAACCTTGAAACAGTCAGGTGCTGGGTAAGCTTGGTAGTACAGGGCAGTATCAGAGGGAATCTACACACAAACTACAGGACCAGAAGGGTGCACCAGCTGGGGAGATAGCTCAGAAGAATAAGTGTTTGCCTGGCAAGTGCAGGGTCGTAAGTTCAATCCCCCCATACTACAAATAAAAGAAGAAGAAGAAGAAGAAGAAGAAGAAGAAGAAGAAGAAGAAGAAGAAGAAGAAGAAGAAGAAGAAGAAGAAGAAGAAGAAGAAGAAGAAGAAGAAGAAGGGTGCACCAGTCAGTTCATCTCAATTAAACAAAACTTAACCCTTCATGCGCTACTATAAAAGGATTTGTCAGGCAATATTTATGGGCTATAAAAATGAATAAGATCTTCCCCTTTCCCGAATGATGTCACCAAAGGTGTCACAGGCTGTAATCACAAATTCAGTTTGAGAAGGTTTAGCGGCAGAGAAAGGCAATTATCACTTAGGGGCAACAAAAACACAGATCAGCCCTGGAGCAAGCCAGGTCTTCTGAGGGAGAGAAAAAGACAGTTTGATACTGGAGGTCTATAAAAAGAGACTCTGGAGGGACAAAGATGTAGGTCTAGATGGGGATGCCGAGGGCAAACCAGAACACTCCCAGATCACAGCACCCTACCTCCTGACCAACACCAAAGCATACTGCATTTGGGGAGAGAAGCAGACTGAAGGAGGAAGTCCATTCTCCAATGGGCGCCTGGCTGATACACAGACTCAGAATCACTCTGACCTCCATACTGGGCTCAGAGAGTGAGAATCTTCAAGCTAGAAATTCAGAGAAGCTGAAAGCAGCAGAACCATTTATTGGACAACAAACCATGCAATCAAGTTCTGAGAACAACCCAGCACCTGTGAACAGTAGGACTTCGGGAAGAGAGACCCGCCTAACACTGGTCCCCCGCATACAACAGGAATGCTGTGCTTGCGGGTCATTCAGGGTGGTGCTCATGGTTGGTGCCAGACTCCCACAGAGGCAGGGAGACTCAGCCTGATGCCAAGCACATGCATCAGAAAATGGGTCTGGGGAGGTCTGCGAGCAGAAGTGCAGAGACGGATGCTGGGAAAGCCATGGAAGAGCCCCCGAGAGCTCCTCTGCCTTAAGCAGAGAGCTGCAGAGCACCATGAGCTATAGGAAGAGTAGCCCCCACTGGAGTAAGGGAGTGCAGGGTGGGGCACAGCTGTAGATCACATCCCTGGAGACACAGAGAAGAAAAGGGCGACACACTGGAGCCCAACAGAGCAGGCCCTCTGTTGCTGTTTCTCCAATCACCAGAAAGATCTCAGCGTCTACTATCCCATGCTGGTAAAAGGGCCTGATGCTGAGAGATCTTAATACAGAGACATATGGATATCTACAGGCACGGGCAGGGAACTCTAGCTAGGCCAGATGTCTTCTGACGGTAGATTAGGCAAGGAAAGCCTGTGCGGAAGATGTGGAGGTGACCTCTGTATTTGCCAGGCAGTGAAGTAAGCAGCCATGGGAAGACACCAGTGAAAGTCAGTGGAGAATGGGCAGATGAGAGTTGGCCGAAGTACAACATACAAATTCCTCCAAAGTCAAATGAAGCAGGAGGGTCTTCAGACGGTGGCAGAAGTCTGCGGTTTGCAATGTCCAGTGCACACCTTGCAGACAGGTGGGGAGCCAGAAGAATCGGCAGCTGTCACCCCTTCTTGTAGGTAGCTGAGTACCCCACAGCAGGAGACTGCTAGGCTCCTCAGCCTCACCATCCTCAGCCTCACCATGGCTCCAGCGCAGAGGGCCGCTCTAGCCCAGAGGGTGGCTCCAGGGCAAAGGGTGTGTGTGGAGGCTCTGATCATGCTGTGCAGGGTTTTCAATTTTTTTTTTCTTTACTTGTTTAGTTTTTGTTGTTTGTTTGTTTGTTTGTTTGTTTTTGGTAGGGCTATCTTGGTTGTGATTATCTTTTTATTTTACCTTATTCTTTAAGCTGTTTCCCTAAATCCTCACCCTTAGTCCTCCTCTTATTTTTTTACTTTCTTTTCTCCTTATTGTGTTTCCTCTTCCCTTCCTCATTTAGTTGCTTCCCAGACAACCCATCTTCCCATTCACCTTTCATGTTATTGCAGGCAGCTGAATTAGAAATATTATAGGCGGTCAGTCAGACAGGGCCAGGCCCTCAAGGAGACAAGATGGAAGACAAGGTGACTATAGCTTTGTAAAGATAGACACCCCTGCTGTGGGCCAGACCTCAAGGCAAAAGAGGAAACAAACGTAGCCACATACTTCCTTGGAATTGTGCATTGGGGATTGATATTCTAAATAGGTATCACTGACCTTAAAAGAGCCTAAATGAGTCAGTAACCCAACCCCCAACAGGAAGGGACCTGTTTAAGCTTGCTTGTTATGTGACTCCCTTCCCCATTCCGTACTGACTTTAATCAATTTTATCTGATCAATGGTGCGCGTAACCTCGTTGGTTGACCATAGTTTTGTCCACTTCATGCCTACCTGAGCGAGTTCCCATGGTTTTCACCTTAGACTGGCCTCATCGCATGGTTTTCATCTCTAAAAGTCCCTGGAAGAGACAGTTTCCAGAGACCACCTACTTGAGACCCCCTTCTGTCCCTCTCTCGGACTGGAGCTTTCTTTCCCCTAATAAATCTATTCAGCTTTTAAGCTCTGTTTGTTCCCAAAATTCATTCTTTGGTTGTAGAGAACATGAACTCATGCCAGGTAATTTTCAGATTGGGAAACCTGTTTTCCCTGTATCATTTGGAGGTCATCCACCCGGGATCAGTTTTTAGATTGCACCAATATGGCATACATGTATAGGGAGCATGTTTTTGTATGTATACAACAGAATAATTGACCCGTGCTATAAACTGCACAGTACCGTTCATTGGTACCATTCATTGGTACCATTCATTGATACCAATATCCATGTAATCCTTTACTAAACTTTGGTTAAAACCTCCAAATAAAACTAACTACAAATATATCTGCAGGTTTAGACAATCTCACAACCTCCTCCCATCTCTAAATAAGCTCATATCTGCTTCTGTCATGCTACTTACATAAATATTCTCTCAAACTCTAATAACATAGCTCTCTATACTAACTATAAAGATGATTCTAACAGCGTTTGACCTTCTGACTTTTTCATCTATTGATATTTCTGTTTTCATTTTCCTACCAACAATAAAGTCTCTCCCTTTCCAACTTTTTTTTTTTCATTCCATCTTCAATGTTCAGTCACACCACAAATAGCCATATAATACAGAATAGCAGGACGCTGACAAAATGTTGAAGTTATCAAAACAAGTTTTAATGTTTGTGATTAATACATGGCTGGAATTTTTTTTTTCTTTTTTTTGTGGCTGGCTCAGACCAGCCAGGAGGTGGGGCTAGTATGGCATGTGGTGTTAGGGATCAAACCACGGTCCCTGTGCTTTGCTTAAGCTTGCCTAAGCAGGTGCTGTAGACTGCTGAGCTATCTCGCTGGCCCTGGATTTGTTAATGCTTTTATAACCAATAGAAATTCTCTCCTTATAACACAGTGACTGGTCCAACCCAATTACATTGCATGGGTTGAAGTGGTAGATAGTATCCCTTAACAAATAATTCCAAGATGGCATCACTGGAAATCAGAATCTCACTAAAGAGATCATTATACAACATATTCTTCACTGTATTTTTTCTCACCCTCATACAAAAAGTCTATAAAAACAAGGCAGCAAAATGTCTCTGAGATTTCCAACTCTCCCAAAGCAGAATCAAGGGAAACCAATGGAGAAGGAATCAAATACCAAATATCTGAGGTGCATGAACTGATTACCAAAGAAGGAAATAGTATTAGCAAGCTCAAAGGTGACAAACTAACAAACCAGCTCAAACAAGCAAATTGACCAGAGAGATTATGGAAGAAACAAATAAAAATAAGAAAAATGATTAAAATTATTCCCAAAACATGAATGAAATGTTTACCAAATAAATATATTTCACAAAAAAGGTGAGAAACAGACATTCTACACATACAAAATTTTACTGAATGCATGAACAACAACAGAAATGATCAACGTAAGGAAGGAGTCTCAGACCTCAAGAATAAAATGCAAACACATTATGTAATCAGAGATACCTTACAAATGACAAGAGAATAAGGAAAATTCATCAAACAGCTACTACATAAAGGTGAGATGACTAAAGAAATACATAAGGATAGGAAAGAAAGAAGCTAAGTAATCATTATTGGCACAAGTTGTGATACTCTACATAGAAAATCCAAGAACTCCACCAAAACGCTTCTAAATTTAATAACAAATTTAGTGGTGTAGCTGGATAAAAAGTTAACCCTCAAAAATCAGTAGCCTTCCTACACATTAATGCCAAACTCACTAAGAGAAAAATAAAGAATATAACACCTTTAACCATAGTATCAAAAATAAATAAATAAATAAATAAATAAATAAAGCACTTAACAGACTAATAAAGTACAATGTTATGGTTTGTTTCTAGTTGTCCCCCCAAAGCCTCATGCAGTCACGGGGCAAGGACTTCTAGAGTTTAAGGTTAACTCATGATCCACTGGTATTATCAGTGATCCACTGGGATTATGGGTTATCCACTAGGATTATAAATTTTAGTACTTCTGGGATTATGGGTATGAGTGCTACACCCAACCTAGGGCAGAAAGCCTAAATGTAATATAAGAGAGACAGAGATAGATTCTCTGTTGCTGCTGTTGCTGTTTTGCCACCATGAACTGCTGCTCTCTGCTATGTGCTCCTCTGCCTTGGAGCCAGCTGAATATGGACTGAAACCTCCAGTAACTGTGAGCTGAATAAACCTTTCCTTCTTTCATTTTGGGTGGCAGGTATTTGTCCCAGCAATGAGAAAAGAGTAACAGACATACAGGATCTCTACATTGAAAACTAAAGTATTTTGAGAAAGGATATTTGAAAGTATATCAGAAAATGGAAAGGTTATCTCTTTATTTGGGGTAGGAAGAACCAATATAGAGAATATGGCCATACTGGAAAACTGAGCTGGACATGGTGGCACACACCTATAATCCCAGAATTTAGGAGGCTGAGGCAGGAGAATCAGTGCAAGTTCGAGACCAGCCTGGGCTACAAAAGTGAGCTCAAGGCCGGCCTAAACTGCACAGTGAGAGCCTGTCTCAAAAAGCCAAGAAAAGAAAAGAAAAGAAAAGAAAAGAAAAGAAAAGAAAAGGAAAGGAAAAGAAAGGAAATGAAAGGAAAGGAAAGGAAAGGAAAGAAAAGGAAAGGAAAACTGACTATACATATTGAATTCAATGATAAAATTCATTTAGAGCCAGAAGATATCTAGAATAAGAAAGGCAACTTTGGGCAATAAAGATAAAGCAGGGGTCATCATAATCCTTGACTCGAAATTGTTCAACAGAGCTACTATGAAAAAAACAAAACTGATGATCAGTGGAACAGCTTAAAAGGTATAGAAATAACTTCAGACATATTTAGCCTTACCTTTGACAGAGTTGCCAAACACATTCACTAGAACAAAGATAGCATCTTTAATAAATGATACTGGGAAAACTGGCTTTCTATATGCTAAAGATTAAAACAAGGCCCATAACTTTATTGGAGATAGGGTTTCGCTATGTAGTTCAGACTGCCTTTAGACTTACTCTGTAGCCTAGGTTGGCCTTGAACTCACAGAAATCTTCTGTCTGAGCCTCCTGCATGCTGGGATTGCTGGTTTGTACCACTACACCCAGCTTAAACCCATATCTTTCACTTTACAATAAAATAAAATAAAAATGGATCAAATATCTGAATGTCAAAATAGAAAAACTAAATCTGCTGGAAGCTAGAATAGGTAGAACTCTTGAAGACATTAGGATAGGCAGACTTTATGAACCAAATACCAATAACACAGACACTATCACAAAAAAATCAATAACTGGGATTTCATCTTCTCAAAGAGCTTTTTTCTCAGTGAGAGAACCCACTAACAAAGTGCACAAACAACCCACAGTGCGGCAAAAGTAATTTACTAGATGCTCCTCAGACAAAAAGACTAATATCTACAAAAAGAAAAGAACCCAAAAACATCATAACTTTAAAATTTAAAAGCTGAATATAAAAATGGGCATCTAAAATGAATAGAGGGTTGACCAGATGGCTCAGCAGACTGGGGCCAGGTTCTATCTCCAGTGCGCCATGCTGGCCGACCCCCAAGGTGCACTGAGACAGCAACTGAGACTGGGCATGGTGATACATATCTGTAACCCCAGTGCTTGGGAGGCTGAAAACGGGAAGATCACTACAAGTCTCATCTGTTTAGTGAGACCCTGTACTAAATACATAAAAAGTAAAAATAAGATGAATAGAAACTTTCTTGATAAAGTAAAAACAAAAAACAAATATATGAAAATGTGTTCAACATCATTGGTTATTCTAGAAGGGTTGCTGCCAGCTGAAGCAAAGCCCAGTTTCCTTCTCTCTTGGCTGTAGGGGTCGAGGGCTTGGACCACTTAGCACTCTGAACCTGATTCTGAGATACAAATTTTCTGTGCCGGTGCCATTTTGGAACCTGGTTTGGCCACTGCCTCCATTCTGGTACTTGGCTCGCTGTGGCTTTCTTCTCAAGGCAAAATCTCTCTCCCTTGCAATTCTGAGGCTGCAAAGGGTGAAGAACTGCCACCTCTCGTGATGCCCTCAGGCCATCCTTTCGATTCTCTGCTTCCTTCCCAGCAATGGAGATCCTTTTAGCTCCATTTTTGCAGTCCACAGCATTCCTAATGCTTCCTTTCTGGCCAAACTCACATTTTAAACAGTCCTTCTTGGCTCTTTGCTCTTGATTTTTAACATAAATCAGACTTTTAAGCTGACAATAACAACTATTCCACTGCCCCAGTAGTTGGCTGCTTTGAAATATATCTTGAAAGATTCATCAGTCAGCCATGCTTAATCTCAGTGTTAGGCAAAATCTCTGGGTATGAGCAAAATTCCAACAGACTTTCAGCCAATCCATAGCACAAATCACCTGGAGTCCAATGACCAATGCTGTCCTTTTTCCCAACAGAAACCTCCTCAACCTGGTCTTTATGGGCAGGCCTTCTGGCAGTCTTCTGGTCTGAGTTCTGACCAAAATCTCCCCTACAGAACAGCTGAAGCTTTTCCAGCTCTTCACAAGTAGAGGACCTCTCCAAACCTTTCTAATCTCTGCTCATAAGCCATTCTTTATACCCAGGCTTCAAGCCAGTCTTCTGGTCTGAGCTCTGACCAGAATCTCCCAAACAAAACAGCCAAAGCAGTTCCAGTCCTTTGCTTGTAGGTGACATCTCCGAACCTTTCCTATCTCTTCCTGTAAGCCATTCCCAAAAGATTGTAATCCACATTGTCAGGAATAGCCACATCAACGACCCCACCTCTCTGGTACCAAATTCTGTATTAGTTACTCTTCACTCATTGCTGGGACAAATACCCGACATTCAAAATAAAGGAAGGGAAGGTTTATTTAGCTCACAGTTACTGGAGGTTACAGTCCATAGTCGGCTGGCCCAAGGCTGAGTGGAGCAGGGCAGAGAGCATACAGTTCATGGCAGTGGAACAGCTACAATTGCGACAGAGGCAACCGGCCAACCAGGGGAGCAGAAAGCAACAGCTTCAGTCTGTCTTTCTGTCTCTCTTTGTATTACATTCAGGCTCTCTGCCTCAGTTTATTCCCCTTAGGCTATACCCATAATCCCAGAAGTACTTAAAATACATAATCCCAGGGACCATGGATCAAGTCTCAAACTCTAGATCAGTACTAGATCAGTGACTCATAAGTCAAGTCTCAATCTATAGAAGTCCCCGCGTCAAGACTGCATGAGACTTTAGGGGGACAACTAGACATAAACTATAACAACTATCTTCAAAATCAACAAAGAAATAAGAAACTTTCATGACAAAGAGTAACGGGCCTGAGTTCAGTGCCCAGTTCCAATAAATAAATAAATAAATAAATAAATAAATAAATTCTACATCCAATTATGATTAAAAACTCTAAAGGAAATAGATATAGAAGGGCATATCTCAACAATAAAAGCATTTACTAATGTCATATTAAGGAAAGCTAAAAAAATAAAAATAAAATTAAGGATAGCTGAAAGCTTTCCCTCTAAAATCGGGAATAAGACTATCACTTCTCCTCTTTAACATGGGACTCAAAATATTAGCCAGAACAATCATATAAAATAAAAACAATAATAATGAAGGGAATAATTATAGGAAAGAAGTCCAGTTATCACTGTTTGCAGATAACATAATCCTCAATATAAAAAACTCTAAAGTTCCACCAAAAGACTCCTAGAGTTAATAACCAAATTCAGCAATGTGCCAAAATCAAACACAAAAATCAATAGTGTTCCTATACAGTGTTCAGAGTAATAGAATAGAGGACACAGATACAACCTCAGGCACATTCAGCCATCTGATCTTTGAAAAAGAGAACAAAAACATATGCTAAAGCAAAGACGACCTCTTTTAACAAATGGTATTGGGAAAACTGATATCATCATGGAAAAGACTGAATCTAGATCCATAGCTCTCATCATATACCAATCCAAGCCCAAATGAATCTAAATCTTATGTTAAATCAGAAATTCTTAATGACTGGGAGACAAAATAGATAAAAATCTTAAGTCTTAAGCACAGGCAAGGGTTTTAGGAAGACAAGCCTAACTGTGCAAGAAATAGTACCAAGCATCAACAAATAGGGTCATAACTAATTAAAAGTTTGTGCACCACAGAGGAAAGAGCTGACAGAGTCCAAAGGTAGCCTACAGAGTGAAAAAAAAAAAAAAAAAGTTTCTACCAGCTGTTCCTCAGACAGATGACTATTTACAATATAAAAAGAACTTGAAAAATTAGAAAATCCCCTGAAAATAAAAGATCCAATTACAAAAATGGACAAATCAAGTATACCTCTCAGAAGTACACTTCTCAGTACACAAAACAAGTCACTTCTCAGAAGTACAAATGGCCAATAAATGCATGAAAAAATTACGCAACATCTCAAATCATTAGAAAAATGCAAATTAAAGCAACACTAAAATTCTGTTTACTCCAGAAAAAAAGTGGCTATTATCAAGTAATTAAATATTAACAAATGGTACCAAGGCCTTGGGGGGGAAAAAGAATCTTTCTACATTGTTAGTGGGAATGTAAAGTAGTGTGACCATTATGGAAGTCAGTGTCAAGATTCTTCAAAGGCTAAAAATAAAGCCAGGTGTGGTGGTGCACATTTTTAATCCCAGGAGGCTGAAGCAAAAGATTGTCATAAAGGCCAGCCTCTGCCTTCAAAAATTAAAATAAAAAAATAGAAATTCAGTGCACCACCTCTATTCACCTTCTAGGTACCCTCCCAAAGCAGTTAAAGACATCACATATAGTGAAGCATGCATCCTCCTATATATAGCAGCTGCGCTCATAGTTGCTAAGCCTTGAGAGAGGCCCATATATTTATCAAGAGATTGACAGATAAGGAAAATGTGGTATCTATACACAACAGAGTATCACTGTGCTATATGAAAGATACATTTGGACACACCTTGAAATCATAATTTTAAGGGAAATAAATAAGACATACAAGCTTAAATGTCACATGATTTCCTTCACATGAGAAATCCAATGTATAAGTTATTTTAAGTGGAAAATAAAGATAAAAGGAATCAGGGAAATACATTTTTTGAAAATGGGTATTGAACCAAGAGATTAAAGGAAGGGAAGCAGAAAGTGACATAAAAAGTATTGAGAGGGCCAAGCAAATAGTTCAGGAGATTAGAGAGTCTACAAGTAGGCACAGGGGCCAAAAGTTCAGTCCCTGGGCCTGCTATGCTGGCACTGCCCCCAGGGTGAGCTGAGAGACCAGTTGAGACTGGGCATGGTGGTGCAGCTCTTGGGAGGCTGTAAACAAAGGATCACTGAGTGCAATCTAGTAGTGAGACCCTGAATGCCCTGTAGACTTTTTCCTAAAATACAAATCATCATCATCATCAAGATGTGTTATGTACATGTAACAACTCTGCAAAACACATGTAATCATTATATACCACAAATATATAGTATAAAAATAAAAATAAATTATAAGATTTCAGCTGGAGATATATCTCAGTAGAATAAGTACCTTCCTCACAAGCGAAAAGTCAAGTTTGACCCCTGGTACCGCACACACACAAAAAAATCAATAGCATTTCTGATGCCAGGGAGATAGCTCCATGGCACAAGTGCCTGCATGGCAAGTGCAAGGTTGTAAGTTTGAACCCCAGACCCACCAAAAAAAAAAAAAAAAAAAAAAGAGCACTTTTATACTCAAACTATCTCATCTAGAGGGAAATTATAAGACTTCAAACTCAAACTCAACCAAGTTACTGGACTTATAGTGGCATAATATTTATAACTCCTAAAACTTTCAATAACTTATGAAGGAAATCTATTGAACACATCAAAAAAGGTTTTTTTTTTTTTTTTTTTTTTTTTTACTTTACTCATTTTCCACCCCACATTGAAACACATTTAAATAAAAGCCAGTTTTGTAAATACTTAGGTTCAGATATATAAAAAACCAAACTATTCCAAGTTGCACTTCCAACTTGAAAGATTTTCCATCTAGACAGTGCCCTGCAGCAAGGCTGACTGTGTTGCACCTTTCTTACAAGTAATTGCTGTGCTTGTAGAGGAGCAGGTCTCATGTTAACCTCAAACTTCCTAAGGTTGCCTATTTTCATAGACCCAAGGTATGGGAGGGCTGGAAACCACTATGTTGGCAACCCACTGCAGGGTGTTTGTTTCATTTTGCCTTTTGCTTATCTGATCTTCTTAGCACGGGAAAAGCTGTGTGGTTATCATATTGTGGCAGCCAATAATGAGTGAAGATAAGCCCCCACAACAGAGATGGGTGTATAGGAACAAGGAAGCTCTATTTCAAAGTCGTCATTGACACCCCGACTTTAGGTTAGGACTCCCAAGTTATGGGTTCTGGCCTGTACTTTGCTTTCAGGTTGTATACTTTTTAAGTATTCATTGCAACCACATTTCCAGATTCACAGGAATGTTGCAGAATTGTCGCACAGTTGTTACAAGGTTTGCATTCTTACACTCTCCAGGCACTGTAGACCACCTGTGATTGACAGGATATTGTGGTCTGATATTTACCCTACTTCCCAAACTGTCCTGTTTATTCCTTTTTCTATGGCCTTGCTTTTTCTCAGTAAGTTTCACAGTTAACTCCAAAGGAGGTGTGAGGAAATGAATTGAATTACAGTGTAAGTAAATTTAACTGATTTGTCTTCAAATGGAGTCTCTCTTACCCCATCAATATTCTTTAGTGTCTGTCAAAAATACATGCATTCTTGCAAGCATCCATTTAGATCTCTCTTCTGCATTCTTTCTATTAATTCCCACAATAATCTTTAAGCATAAATCTTCCTAATCTCCATTTTTACAAGCTAAGAAACTAGGCTACTAGATAAACATCTTATTATATTCAGTAGTAGCATTAAGATTTGACACCAGAGAGCTACACCTCCAGGTTCTGGGAAGATGGTTATGGTCTCAGAACTCTATGATGTCACTTGGGAAGAAATGAGAGAATGGAGAGAAGAAAACTCAAGAAATAGTGAACAAATTATAGAAGTTGGAGAGGAATTGATAAATGAATATGCTTCTAAGCTTGAAGATGATATTTGGATTATATATGAGCAGGTGATGATTGCAGCCCTGGACTATGGTCGGGATGACTTGGCACTGTTTTGTCTCCAGGAGTTGAGAAGACAGTTCCCTGGCAGCCACAGAGTCAAGCAACTAACAGGCGTGAGATGTGAAGCCATAGAAAGGTATAATGATGCTATGCAGCTGTGTGATCGAATTTTGCAAGAAGATCCAACTAACATTGCTACAAGAAATCATAAGATGACTATTCATAAAGCCCAGGGGAAGCATGTGGAGGCCATTCGGGAGCTGAAGGAGTATCTGGAGCAGCTTGTTGGTGACCAGGAAGCCTGGCATGAGCTCACAGAACTCTATATCAATGAGCATGACTATGCAAAAGCAGCCTTCTGCCCAGAGGAACTTATGATGACAAATCCCCACAACCACCTGTACTGCCCGCAGTATGCGGAGGTTAAATATACCCAAGGTGGACTTGAGAACCTCAAACTTTCAAGGAAGTACTTTGCACAGGCATTGAAACTGAACAACAGGAATATGAGAGCTCTCTTTGGGCTTTACATGTCTGCAAGTCATATTGCATCGAATCCAAAAGCAAGTGCAAAAATGAACAAGGACAATATGAAGTGTGTGAGTGGGGCAGCTAGTCAGATCAACAGAGCCTACCAGTTTGCATGTCGAAGTAAGAAGGAAACTGAGTACTCTCTGAAGGCTGTCGAAGACATGTTGGAAACTTTACAGATCACCCAGTCATAGGCAACACAGACTTTGACGTTGGTGTCACCGCTGCACAGTGGAACCTTCTGCCCTGTTGCTAGTAAATGCCAAGTGCTATTTATACTCTAACTTCTGTGAACATGGCAGTTGGAATGAATGTGTTTATATAAACCTAAAATGCCTTTTACTAAACAAGACAGTGGGAGAACAATGTGATAGGATGATGTGAGGCCTACAATAGTACACCAGTCTCTTCATAGCACAGAATATTGTAACTTCTCAGCCTCACCCTGTGTAAGAGTGACCTCGTTAAATAAACTGCTGATTTACTGGAAAAAAAAGATTTGACACCAAATTTGTATAACTCCTGAGCACACGTTCTTTTTACCATATACTATATTCACTAAAATGTAAAAGGTTTGTTGGGGTGGTGGTGATGTTGGTGGCAGTTGTTTAACTTTTTAATTTTAGGAATGAAATGAGTAACCTGGACAAATGAAAATAAAAATAAACAGTTTCAAAAAGTGATTAGGTGTCAGTCAAGATTATGAGTTCATCTGAAAAGGTGAGGCAACTAAGTTATTTGTACCTCACTAGAAAACAAATATGATAAGAAGCACATAAATCACATAAGCAATCATACGGACTGAAGAACAGAGCAGTGATTGGGCGCTCACTAAAAGAGATATGGACACTTTTCATACAGGTCTTAGAAACTCATAAGGAAGCCATAAAATTAAAGAGATGCTCAACTACTTTACAACATGAAAGGTAGTTGAGCTATATGTGGGAGCACAATATGAAAAGCATTGTAACCACATCACAGAAGCAGTTTCTCAACTTGGAGCAAAGCTACAAGTCACAAGTGTCATATGAGCCTCCAGATAGCTTATTATGAATGGAAAATCCATTGGAAAGGGTAACAGAAAGGCCTAGAGCATTGGCCATTGGATGTGTGTTTAGTCCCACTGAGGGAACAATTGAGACAGACTAGCAATCCTCTTCTAGTAATGAGTTGGTCTTTGTGTGGAGGTTGGATGCGATCAGAGAGGCAGGAGGCAAGGACATTTCTGCTTGAGCTTAAAAGTGGATAGATGAGAGCAAATTTGATGAACAGTGGATTGCTGGAAGGTCTGGCGGCAGAAATGAGAGGAAAAGGCAAAACACAGAGAACTGTCAATCCAAAAATAATTAAAATTATAAGCAGAAAGTGTATGGATGAGTGTGGCTGTAACCACTGCCTCCAACTAGTGCTGGCTACTACGTCAGCTAATGCGTTGCTTCCTTTCTCAAGGCATCCTACCAGCTGGCTGGGGCCACCTGCTGTCCACAACCTGCAACAGGAGGAGGAGCACTGGAGCAACAGGCCATTGAGACATTCCAGCAAAGCTGTTAGGAACTTTTCCTCAAACACAGGAGGGGGAAAATGGACCTTTTATGCTATTAAAAAGAATATCTAAAATATTTCAAAAGAGGTCTTGAGCCAGGGAATGTTATCACATAAAACAAAACATTTCATTTTCACCATAATATTTAAAAGATGGTCTGGGAAGTCAGCAAAAGCCTTCAAACAATCTCATATCAAAAGAAAGCTAGTAAGTCTACTTATTGAAAGAACTGAAGGCTAGAAGACTATCTAAATTTTAAGAATAAATAAATACCAAAGAGCCGGGCATGGTGGCTCACGCCTGTAATCCCAGCACTCGGGAGGCTGAGGCAGGAGGATCCGTGCGAGTTCGAGACCAGCCTGGGCTACAAAACTGAGCTCAAGGCCAGCCTGAACTGCATAGTGAAACCCTGTCTCAAAAAGGCAAAAATAAATAAATAAATAAATAAAAATAAAAAAAAATAAATACCAAAGAGAGAAAATGCTTTAATTTCTGAAATAAGCCGCACTAAGCAAAGCATATTTTCATCTTATTTTGCAAATCAATACTGGGCAAGATGAAGTCTAAGAAAACAATTTTTTAATCATTACTGATTCATAACTACTAGTAATGAGATATATAATTTATTGAATAGTGCTCCACACCAAATGAGGCTTTTAGAAATGAAGTTATTTCATAAGAGTCAATTGGAGCAGGCAAGATGGTTCAGCAGTCTAAAGCGCCTGCTTCGGAAATTTTAGGCAACTGTAGGGACCATGGTTCAATCCCGGGCACCACATGCTGTGCCACCCTCACCCCCCCCAGGGCAGGCTGAGCTGGCCATAAAAAAAAGAGTCAATTTGGTATCATAAGCAACACATGCTGAATTTTTATGTTCACCTCCTTGTTTCTCGCTCTTTCCACGAACCTAAAATTAGAAATGAGTAAAGAAATATGATCTTCACTGACTTACTTACTTTCTGAGAGCTATCACAAATGACCTTATTTCTCTCCATTTCTTCTCTTGAGAAAAGCAATCTAAATCTCTCTTTATTCCTCACATTTATTAACCATCGTTTATATTTTTTGAAACATAAGAATTTTCCATAGAAAATGGACTCTCTCTTGTCTTCAAATATCCTTTCATAAATGAAGCCCATAAATATCTCTTGTCTTACGAACACATCCATTTTTTCATTTCCATATTAGTTGAAAAAAATCTTAAATATTCTCCTTTTTTATTTTCACTTAAGATCTGTCCTCTGGCCGGGCGTGGTGGCTCACGCCTGTAATCCCAGCACTCAAGAGGCTGAGGCAGAAGGATTGGTGCGAGTTCGAGACCAGCCTGGGCTACAAAAGTGAGCTCAAGGCCAGCCTGAACTGCATAGTGAGATTCTGTCTCAAAAAGACAAAAAAAAAAAAAAAAGATCTGTCCTCTGTATTTCTCCTCTTCCCAGTATTACTGGTGATTGTTCAAAAAAGAAAAAGCCTTAAATTCAAGTTTGCACCTTTTTTCTTTCATGTTTTGCGGGGTAAGAAAAATAATGTTTAAAATATAGTAAGCATGACATAATGGGAGGTATGATAAACAACTATGAAGGAATGTTTCACTAAACATCAAAAACAAGTTTAATATCATTTTAAAGATATTGAGAGAAAAAGCCATCTATGACAAACCAACAGTCAATGTCATATGAAATGGATAACAACTGGAAACCTTCACTTTAAAGTCAGGAACAAGACAAGGATTTCCAGTGTCATCACTCCTATTCAATATAGTTCTGGAAATATTAAGCATACCAATTACATAAGAGGGAGAATTAAAATGGAAAGAGGGCAAAGAGAAATTATCATTATTCAAATATGACATGATATTCCACAGAGAAAATCCCCAAATTCACCAACAAAAACTTATGAATTTAATAAGCAAATTCAGTAGCATAACAGGGTACAAAGTCAGGATTCAAAAATCAATAGCATTTCTGTGCACAAACAACAAACACACTTAGAAAAGAGGGAAACCATGCCTTTCACAGTAATAGAAAAATGAAATACTTAGGAATCAATCTAACAGAAGTAGTAAAGATATATTCAGTGAAAATCATACCACTATAAAAAAAGAAATTGAAAAAAATTTCAGAAAAGGGAAATATATTCCTTGTTCCTGGATAGGAAGAAGCAGCATTGTGAAAATTGTCATATTCCCAAAATTGTCATACAGATTCAATGCAATCCCAATTAAAATGCAATTAGTATACCTCACAGATCTAGAGATGACATTCCTCAAATTCATCTGGAACCTGATGAGACCTATAGTAGCAAAAGCAGTCCTAGATAACAAAGGAAAGCCCAGAGGCATCACAATTCCTGATTTGCATTATATTAAAAAGCTGTTGTGACAAAAAAAAAAAAAAAAAAAAAAAAAAAAACCCTGAGGATCAATGGAACAGATTTAAAGATGCAGACAACTGTAAGCACACTCAGCTATCTTATCTTTGAAAAAAGATCCAAACATGTTCACTGGAAAAAAAAGGTAGCCTCTAATAAATGCTGCTGGAAAAATTGGCTTTCCATATGCTGTAGGCTACAGTGAGAACCATGGCTATCACCTTGCACTTACATGAAGTCAAAATAGATCAAAGGTTTAAATATTAAAACAGAAACACTAAATCTACTAGAAGAGAAAGTAGGTAGAAATCTTGAAGACATAGGGTTAGGCAGATAGTTCATGAACAAAAGCCAAATTGCATGAGAAATACTTCAAATAATCAACAACTGAGATGTCATCGTATTAAAAAGATTTTGCACATCAAAAGAAATCAACAGAATATAAAGAATACCCACAAACTGGGAAAAAAAAAATTAGGCAACTGTCTCTCAGACAAAGGACTTCTATCCAGAACAAATAGTTTTTAAAAATTAAGCCTTCAAAATTGAAAAAGCCTAGCAAACACAAGGTCCCAAGTTTGAGCCCTGGTACCAAGAAAAAAAAAAAAAAAAAAACAGAAAGGAAAGAAGAAAGGAAGGAAGGAAGGAAGGAAGGAAGGAAGGAAGGAAGGACGGTAGGAAGGAAGAAAAGAAGGAAGGAAGGCAGACAGAGAGACAGACAGAAAGACAGACAGACAGACAGAGACAGGCAGTTAGGCAGGCAGTTAGGCAGGCAGGCAGGCAGGCAGGCAGGAAGGAAGGAAAGAAGGAAGGAAGACCCAGTTAAGAAAAATGGGCATCTGAGATGAATACATACTTCTCAGATGAAGAAATACAAATGACAAAGAAATACGAAAAAATGTTCAACATCATTGGTCATTTGAGAAATACATATTAAAAGAACACTAAGATTCTATCTCACCCTAGAAAAAAATGGCTATCATCAAGAAATCAGCCAATAGCAAATGCTTAATTTGGTTCACAGTTTCGGGGAATTCAGTCCATGATTGACAGGGTCCAAGCAGGAACATCATGATGGAGGAGCGTAGTGGGGCCCAACTGCTTAGTTCATGCTAGACGGAAAGCAGAGCAGAAGTGCCATGCCAGAGAGGAATGCATGAGGGGCCAGGCAAAGTGACACCTCCACTGCCCATGCACACACCTAGCAGTGTGATTTCTTGGTCCCACAGGTAGCTCTCAAGCCGTCCACATTCAGTGTCACAGGTATTAAGTATTTGCTGAATGTCTAGAATATTCTACATAAAAAATCAACCCTGAGACTTGACTTTGAAAGACTAGATCCAAGAGACTAGGAATCATTTCTCTAATAAATGCAGAAAGTCGAGGAACTGGGTTCCTCAATATAAATGAGACATTTGATCAAGTATGGGAAAAGACTAGTCAACAAAAATCAGTATAGAATTATGCCTTGAAAGTTAAAAAAAAAAAAAAAAGCTACAGCATCATCTATAGAGGATAGCTTAGCTCAGATCTAAAGAACAACTGCTACAAAAACCTCAGAACTTCACAAAATAGAAACCAGTATCTTGTGTTATACTATAGGTCACATTCACCAAAACCACAGACTGAGAGGAAATATGCAAAATGGGACAGATAGAACGCTTGAACTAAGAGGAGACAAGAAGGCTATTTAAGTTATTTACACTTTGTCTTGAATTTTTCCTCTGAAAAAGCCATGAATTCACTTATTCCTGGTTATTGAATCCACAAGAATAAAAATGTATAGAATTTCATATTGCCTTGTGAGGTAAAATGTATACATAATTCAGATGCTTGCAGCACCATTCAAGATCAAATGACTAAAGGTGATTCTGACAAGAAAGGCAAAGTCAAAAAAAGTTCATTGGAAATTTTGCGTGATTGCAAATGGAAACTGTAATAAAATGCAAATAGTCTGGCTAAAAAGAATAAAAAATGTAGTTTAAAAGGTTAAAAAAATCCCATAAGGAAATCCCAAGAAACTGAAAAACATATTTTTGAAAGCTTATGGGAAATAAATTCTAAGAGATCTTAAGGGCCTCATGCTTGAAACAGAACCCGATGGTTAACGGCAAATTCAGACTGCCACAGACAGACCAAGGTATCGCTGGAAAAAGAGAAAAGGAACATTCAGTAGAGAAGAATGAAAAGGCCCAATGGTAAAAATAAATAACAAGGCCAAAAGAATATCTCAAAAATATCTCACAAAATACTCTAAAGTAAATGCTGAAAAGTTTTTTAATACATGAAGAAGAGAAAGTGAGTGAAAGAAACTTTAAAACACTTAAAAACAGTAAAAGCAGCAAACATTATCCAAGAAAAGGACATTTTAAAAATCATTTGGTTTTATTATTGTGGAAGAAACTATTGCAAATTTCCCACTAGTAAAATACAGCTAGCAAGTATTACTTCAATTGAGTGAGGATCCCTGCATCTGAAGTAGGCAAAATGAGCTGCCAGGAACAGAAGACATCCATTCCCTTGCTCCTCAGGTGTGAGCAACCTGCTTAGGTGACATAGTGCGCATCTGGTGAGTCCAGTGGCCACCACATTTCAGAATCTGTGTCCTTTCAGTGGGCATCAGGTAACAAGGGGCACTCTGGATGGGTCATGAAATTAAAGCCAGTGAATCTCATGTCTCTGTCTAGAAAATCAGGAGAAGGTTGTCTCTGGCACTTAGTGCAGACCAAGTACAAATGAGAAGGGAAGTGCATTGCAATCTCACAAAGAAGAAAGATCACTTCACTTCCCTCCTAAAATCTCACTGCAGAGAAGAACCGAGCAATATAACTCAGATTCTCACTCTCTTCCTATATTTTATCCACAGATATACAAAGCCTGTAAACCACTTTTTCATTTTCCATACTGTACAATACTGGATGTCATTCTTGATGACTCTTTCTTGACACTTGTCCAATCTAGTTGGATCCTGTCAATTCTACATTTTAAATTTCTCTCAAACATGGATCATGCTCTTCATCCTCATTGGCCCAGATTTTCATTTTTCCCCACTTATACTTCTAAAATAGACTCTAGCCAGCCATTCACTCTACTGTTACTTGTATTTTGTATTTATTTGTTCTTTCTTTTATTTATTGTGGCAGTGGGGATTGAACTCAGGACCTCGCACATGCTAGTTAGGTGCTTATGCCACCAAGCTGCCTCCCTGGCCCTCTTACTTATTTTAAATTAGCTCTTCACAAGGCAATCAGTCTGACACCCTCTGCTATCCAAAACCCTCAGTGCATGTATAAGATGTGCTAGAATAGCCAGGCATAGTGGCGCATGCCTATAACCCCAGCACTTGGGAGGCTGAGGCAGGAGAATCAGTATGAGTTTGAGACCATCCTGGACTACAAAAGTGAGCTCAAGACCAGCCTGAACTGCATAGCAAGACCCTGTCTCAAAAAGACAAAAAAAAAAAAAAAAAAGATGTGCTAGAAACGTTTTTCACCATTCAAAGGAATACTATTCATTTCCTGGAAAGTACACAAAAAGGTTGCTGCTCGATTCCACTTAGTTTTGTACGGAAGTAACGCATTTCTTATATACCTACCCAGATTAATGCAGAGTCTTTCCCAAATCAATCTCGCGTTGCCTGTTGCTCTATATTCAACATACAAAACACTGTGGGCAACAATGTTGAATGGAAACAGAGTAGGAGACATCTGATGGCATTTGCAGAGAAAATGGAAAACAATTTGCATGAATAGAGGCAGCCATGACGTGGCCCCACAGAGTGAGTGGCTTACAAAGCAAACGATTTTTTCCCGCAATTCTGGAAACTAGGAGTGTAAACATAATGTGCCATAAGGTTGACTTCTTCTGAACCTCTCTAGCTTTCAGGAACCTGAATTCCTTCCATGCCTTCACACGTGCCCCTATCTCCCATCAGGACGCCAGTCATGCTAGGTTAGGTCTACCCTACTAACTTCCCTTTAACTTGTGCCTCTTTAAAAACCATACCTCCAAGCAGTCACATTCTGAGATACTGAAAGTTAGAGCTTCAGCATAGGAATTGGGCACCCTGTTGCAGCCTCCCTGCCTCCGCAATGCCTTGCTTCCACCAACCCTTCTAGAATCCTGCCTCTGCACTGTGTAAATGGCAAATCATTTGCCCAGTCAACATTCGTCATCATTCTCCATTGCCTAAAGAGTCAAGATAAAAATTATTAGAGTGGTACATATTTGTAGCACAAAAATGAAGTTAGAGGGGCTCCTACTTCACAACTGGTAGACAATCTATTGAAAATCTTTTGAAATCTATAGACTCAGTGTAATTCATTTCCAACTGACAATTACTTTCTTCATAGTACTTAAGAAAAAAATTCAAAAATAGAAAAGCCAAGTGAAAGAAAGTATCTAGAGCAAAAACAGCAAAGCTAGAAGCCTTGCAATCTCTGATTTCCAGGCAGCCTACAGCACAATAATAATCCAAAGAGCACAGCACTGGCACAAAAGCATCCAGACCAACAGAACAGAACAGAACAGAACAGAACAGAACAGAACAGAAACCCTCAAAATAATCCCATGCATTCATGACCAACTGATTCTAGATGAAGGTGACAAAAACATATACTGGAAAAGGACAACCTCTTCTGTAAATGGTTCTGAGAGTCCTAGACCTCCACAGGCAGAAACTGAAGCCGGAACCCGTGTCTTACTGTTTACAAAGCAACATATACTGGCTTTTCCTCAGGCCTTCCTGAAGCGCCCAACTACACCGGCCCCACTTTGCTTTTGTGTCGTTAGCATGATCGCCCTCTTCAGCTCAGCAATTTCTAACACTCCTTCTCAGAGAAAGTTGAAGTGTCTTTTGTTCTCCAAAGTTTCCCGAAGGACCTCTCCCTTCTCCCCAGCACCATTCTTCCAACCCTCCTACAGACACCATCACCTACCCTGGGCACCCTCATCTAACAAGTATCAAGTTCTGAAAGGACAAGTTTCAAGCCTGAGGTCATGGAGAGGGACCTTCCCTTCTGCACTGCCAATGCCAGTGCCACACAGCTACCAGCACCTGACAGACATCTGATAAGTACATACTGAAGGATAGGAAGGAATGGTAAGAAGGAAATGAAGAGAGCTTTGGAGTGGAGGAGGACAGTGGGGATTGGCCTACAACCCCTGGCCCTTTTGGTATTTTTTACTTTGAGAAAAGGTCTTGCTAAATTGTGCAAGTATAGCTGGAACTTGTAATCTGCTTGTCTTCATTTCCTGAAAGCCGAGACTGCAGGCCTGCTATGCCAGCCTTCCCACCACAAGGGGAGAGCTCTTCCTCAGAAGAGATATCTTGGAGGTTGCCCTTGGCAACAGTGACCACTGCCCTTCCCCTTCTCCTGGCCTGAATTTTCCTCTCACCGATTTCCACTTTCTTTTTCTTTTTTTAATAACTTTTAATAAGAAATAACAATGAGACAGTTTCAAAACACCTTAGTAGTGCATCCCCAATAATTAATGCAATGCATATTGTTGTCCTTGTAGTAGCTATTCAGAGTACTGCCACACACTGTTGTTAGGGAAATGGCTTCAAATCGTAGCCAATAGGTGGCTTCCACTATTTGAAAATTTTATATCCACCAAGGAAAGTACAAGATCTGGATCTTCCAGCTTCTGACTTTTGTGTTAGGAAATGTTTATGTTTCAGTGTGGCTAAATTTTAAGGAGTGTTTCTCAGATGTGTGGCACTCCTTATACTGGTCCTTCTAGCTGCACTTACTGTCCTGTCATTCCTAATCCCCACCCATCCAAGTCACACCCACACATCCACACCAGGCACTTACTGTCCTGTCATTCCTAATCCCCACCCATCCAAGTCACACCCACACATCCACACCAGGGTCTCCCACACTGTATGCCTTTTGTGGACAGACACTAACATTATTGGACTCAGACTCAGAAACAATATTGGAATCCTCTGGGTGCTTCTCAAGTAAAAAATGATACATGTCAAGTTATAAAATTTATATATAATTATATAAATTATAACATTTAACTTTAAAAAAAATAAATGTATTCATTTGTGGAATGAATTAAAAATACAATCTAGAATCTTCTCTAGTTTAAGATTTTTATTTATGTATTTATTTTTTTCTGTATTTAGGGCAGGGTCCTCAGGGTCTCACTATGCAGATCAGACTCCTGGGGATTCTCCTGTTTTCAGCCTCCCAGGGGCTAGGATTACAGGCATGCGCCACCATGCCTGGTCTCAATCACCATCTCAGAGTGCCCTGGAAAAGGGGCCAGCATGGGTTCCTGATGTGCTCTGCCTAAGCAGGAGCTTTAGTTCACTGAGCTATCCTGCTGGCCTTTATACTGTATATTATGAAAAAAAAAAAAAAATAGCACACAAAAACACTTACTGAGCTACTTTAAATGTGTTGGTAGCTTATTGAATTTCATGTAGAAATGGGACAATCATGCACTTAGGAACTAGTTGGCTAAAATAAGAGCTGTAAATTTCTTCAGCATTGTGCTAGTTGAACGGAGAATTCAAATATAAATTTTATGCACAGACATTGTTCTTTTGACCACAGTCATCACCCCACAAAATTCAGCAGATCCAATTCATGGAGCCATTTGCATTGCTAGTAAATAGTGCATATTGCATATTACATCTTCTGCCTTAGACAACCTTTTATAATAGTATTCTGTGAAACATCTGCTTTTCTCTCTGGACAAATTATGAAGATAATTTATTTAAAAAGATAAGGTGGTTAAATAGCTGAAGTCAAGGAAAATTTTCGGAAGAGCAAGCAGCCCCATCAGCTGAGTTATTTAATTAAAGCTATTCCAGACTAGGAGAGATGTTGCCTGAGGGAGTAATTTTGCATTGATCCCTGAAGGGTCGACTTGATGGTCTTAAAGTCTTAACAGTTTCAAAATCTTTTTTTTTTTTTTTTTGTCTTCAGAAAGTCTCCTACAATGTTCTCAATGGACAGCGAAAGCCATTCTGTGTACAATATCCACTCCCTATAAAACCAGACTAAACCAGCAACAACAACAAGAACAAAAAAAGAAAAAAAAAAAAACAGTTTTGAAGCTACATCATTTTTATCAGTGCTAAATAACCTTTCCCATAACATTACAAGCTCTAGAAGAATGTGCACAGATAAGGCCTCAGGCACCAGGGGAGCAGGAAGCTTTATCTGGGTCTCTTCCCTTATTTTCATGTTTGTTTGAACGCTGAAACTCAGTGTCTTTCTTTCATAAAATATAAGCTACAGTGTTACTCTCTCAGTCAATAAGGTGATCTTTCCAGGGCATATACTCCTATAAGGTGTTATGAAGATCCCTCGTATCTCCCTGCTAATCCTCAAAGAAAGTTCTGAGACAGCGCTAGAGAACAATTCTCACTAACTGCAGCTTTGCTCTTTAAGAGGAACCGCAAAGAACTCTTGCCTCCGGAAGTCTGGGAGCGTGCTCCTGTCATGTGGGTGTATCAGGTTCCACAGTTACTGGCTGATCCGGATGGACACCAAAGACCATAACATGCCAGCTCTGACTCATGCTAGAGGCCTCCTTGCACACCCAGCCTAGGCCCTACACACACCCACACACCCACACCATACTGCAGAGGAAGCGCATCCCAGTCTGTGGTTGGCAGCCTCCTCGGTGCTGGTGGCAAGGAGATGTAGACAAGAGCAGTGGAAGAGGTGCCAGTTCTCATTCATCACTAAAAGTTAATGCAGTTCAAAGTCAAGAACTGAATAGTCTCCAGAGAGGCTGAGAGAGTATTCGGGAGCCACCAGGAAGACTTCTCAGAAACTTCCACCGTAGCTCGTTCTCCAGCAGTATAGTACCATCTGGCTCTCTCCTTCAGTCTTTCTGGGAAGAACGCACTCACTCAAAGAGGAATAACGTTTCCCTGAGTGCGTAAAGTGGTTGCAGGCAAACAGCAGCCAACTCTATGCCTTGCTCTGGTTTACCAGAGCATGTGGTGGAACGAATTTAACTTAGAAGTTTCCTTCCGGATGTTTCTACAGTCAGTGAACACAGAAGACCGGGTTGTCTTACAGGCACAAAGGGAGGGAGAGAAAAGTGAAGCAGGTAAATGGAGATTACAAAAGGCCAAGCTTGTCCCTGGGTCTGTATGTGGGTTCCGCCTCATTAGGTTTCCATTGTTAAGTTCAAGCATATGTGTGTATTTACCCAACACCTGAGAGATGAGTCCCACACCAGTGACAAAGCTTGCAGGGGAAGCAAGTCAGCACCGAGCTTGGCTCAGATTCCAGCCACTGTTTCACTTTCTGATTCCTATTTACTTTGTCCTTGAGAAGAGCAGTGACCATAGCCTTGCTCTCCACCGCCCTGCAGTGTGTTTTGTTATCTTCTCTATGTCCTATTTTATTTCATTAAGGAGTGATATTTCTAAGCTTTTAAAACATTTCTGTTTCATCAGTTGACTATTTCTTATCAGTAATATCGAATATCATTTCTCTTTATGTTTAAATGGGAAACTGCTGGTCATGTAACATTTTAGGAACTATTTTTAATTCTCACAGATGTAAGTTTGCACTAACGTGCATAGACAAGATTACAATTTTTTATAACATTTCTGAGTTTGCCAGAATGGACTACAGAAAGCTTATGGCTTCATTAATTAACTGTGGCTTTGAACATCTTTTATTCTTTTTCATATCATAGATTTTTAAAAACTAAAAACAATCAGTGATGCAGCCAGGCATAGTGGATCACACCTGTGACCCCCAAACTCTAGGAGGCTGAGAAAGGAGGATCATAAATTAAAGACTAGCAGGGACAATTTATAAACTTAATGAGACCTGTTTCAAAATAAAAATAATAATAATGCCTGGGGATGCAATTCAATTTATCGGCCCTGCATTCAGTTCCAAAGTACAAGAAAATAAATTAAATAAATAAATAAACAAACAAATAAATAAAGACAGAGATGTGCATCAGATGGTCAAAGCTGAATAAATCAAACTAAAACAAAATAAAATATAGCGATGTAACTGGTAAAGAGCCTGTCTGGAAAACATAAGGTTCTGTGTTCAATGCCCAGAAAAAAAGGCATACGTGTGTAAAAATACTAAACTGTGCTTTTTAAACATCTATAAATTTAAAATAAAGTTTATTCATGCTAAATGAAATAAATTCCACATTCAAAATGTTGCATAGTTTCTCTTATATGAGAAACCCAATATATAAATAATTATTTTTCTTTATGTATTTAGTAAAGGGTCTACCAAGTCTCACTGTACAGATCACACTTGTACTGACCTTCCTGTTTTCAGCCTCCCGAGCACTGGAGTTGCAGGCGCGCACCACCACTCCCAGTCTCCATAGCCATCTCAGTACGCCCTGGGGGCGGGGACACCATAGCACACCAGGGATCAAACCTTGGTCTTTCCATCTGCCTAAAAGGGCATGTTAGTCTGATGAACTATCTGGCTGGCCTCCAATACATAAATAATTAAAAGAGCAAAGTAAAAGATAGACTAACGGGAATCGGAGATAGAGCATTATCAGATGTGGAGGGAGCCAGAGATAGAGGGACAAAGGAAGACCAGGGGAGCAGAGAAAGGGAAAGACTAAATGTGCACACAAGTGCACCAGCTCTCCTTGATGCGTACAACCTTCACGTGCTGTAAACATGGGCCACATAAGAAATGCTTTTAAAAGGAGAAAAAACGGTCTTGAGAAATGAATATGATGTCTGTCAGGCAGGTGCTGTGCCCCTGAACTATAACATCACTCAGAAACGTCAAAAAAGCCAAAAGTAAGTCATCATATGTTTTGTGCTTTGCATCATATGTTATTCTTTGCAACAGAATAACGACTTCCTCTGTGGCCTTCCTAAACTCCTTTAGAACTTTCTTTGGCAGGTGAAAAGCCTTTACTACCTCTTTCACTAATATACAAGGCAGTATTATTTTAATGTTTTCTCTCTTCCTGTTCAGTTTGGGTTACGCAAAACAAAAGCTGAAATGAAAGTGCGCAGTATGAGATGGACTAGGAAGCATGTTTGCATATTCTTTGCGGCTTCCTATGTTTTTTGTGGGTTATTTGTTTGTTTGTTTTGTTTCATTTCTTTTGTTATTTTGGCTTGGGGTATTTTATTTTGAGAGAGGTTCCCATTGTGTAGTGCAAACTTACTATGTAGTTTAGGCTGGCCTTATACTCAAGGCATTCTACCTGCCTTAGCATCACAAGTGCTGGTATTACAGGCATGTGCTGCATAGCTAGCTTCTGGCATTGAGAAGCAGTAAGCCAATACTGCAGAAAAAAATCAGATCAGGAACCATCAACAGAATAAATTACATTAATTTGCTCATCATCCAATTTGGAAGCACTTGTTATCTTAAAACCAAAAACTTATCCTCAAAACTATGTTAAACTAGTTTCAAGACTATATTATCCTACAAAATGCTCTAAAACAATCCTTGAATTATTTTTGCCCTTATTGGTATACAAGTACACTTACCTGCCTTCTTCAAAGTTAAACTCAAGCTTTGCTTTCTCATGATCTCCATCTTAATTTTCCTAGTTAAACGTGAATTCTAAGGGACCAGTCATATAGCTTAGCAGACTACAGTGCCTGCTTGGGAAGGCATGTGTGCCCAGGTTCGATGCTGGCCCTGCCCCTGGGGCACGCTGAGACAGCGACTGAGACTGGGAGTGGTGGCACGTGCCTGTAATCCCAGCACTTGGGAGACTGAAAACCAGGTTTCTACAATTCCTATCTGTGTAGTGAGACCTGTAGACCCTGTACTACAATAGATAGATAGATAGATAGATAGATAGATAGATAGATAGATAGATGTGAACTTTCCCAGCAGTAATTACTGCTATTTTCCTTAAATTATAATTTATTCTGCACAGATTCTATCTCCCCTAATGCAAGTCATTCAGAGGTAAGATCCATATCTTTCTCTGTTGCAAATCGCTGAACATTAGTTCAGACCTTGTAGTTTCTCACCAAAGACGTGAAGAGTAAGCTAAATTTAGTTCCCACAAATCAGTTCATCCATCTGTTTAAGCTGAGTCTGCAACACTGCTCTTTCCCACTTCAACCCTGACCTCAAACTATAGAAAAGGATGCTCACCATGGACCAGCAAAATCTTCAGAACCTGCCCCTGGCATACAGCTCCTCTACACTTTGCCCATTCTGGGGTACAACATTAAAGGAGCCCCTCCGGTGTCACTAGCCAGCATCTTATATGTCAGAATGTACAAAACATTCAGCTGCTACCTCAGCTACTGGCACCTAGAATTCACCAGCCTTGAAGGTAGCAGGGGCAAGAGGCTTTCTCAGAAGTACTGTGGGTGATACAGAGCCGTGTCCAATACAGAAGAGAATGAAACTCTTAAAGAGGAGAGCATGGAGCATCTCTGCAAATTGAGATAAATAGACTAGAATATGGAAAATTATTCAGTCAAAAAACTATCTGACACGACCAACGCAAAGTACCTCAAGGAGTTGAGCAACAACATAACTGTTGGCTTCCTATCGACGTGAGTTAAAGCTACCCGCTGCTTCCACATCTCCCATATGCCCACTCTTCGTTTCCCTTTCCCTCCCCTCCTTTCCCTCTGACTCTCGACTTTACACAATGCCCTGCCATACTTCCATGCGACTTCCTTCCATCCTATGGCCTTGTTTTCTTTCTTCACCATCATGTTTGCATACAGTAGTGGTCATTCAAATGACTTCAAAGTGTTCTTTTGATTCGTCATCTCACAAATTCAATTGTCACCTGACCAAAAGCTACTTTATAACTCAGTGCCCCCAAAGCATTACCAAAGTCAGTCTCCGAATTTCCCAACTTTTTAAATGAAACTATTATTTTTCCATCTGTGGACCATAAAAGCTCAGAAACATTCTTGAAGCTTCCCTCTCCATGACATCAGAATGAAGATCTCATCCTTAACTTAGACAATTATCTTTAAACTGATCAAAGATTGCAATCACATCTTTCCCCATAATTTTATTAGAAATACAGTAATTTGAAAGAAATTTTCTAAAATAGTTTTGAGCCAAGAGGGAAAGAAAACACATAAACTGTATGAAATTCACCAGATATTTATGAACTTCCCAGGTCTGTGGAGCCTACCTTCCCTCGACTGCTTCCTGCTCATGCTTTGGAAACTGGCTTTTTAGAAGACATCTTTACATTTTGATTTATATAAATAACAGTGTTCAGTGCTGTGTGTCTGGGAAGGAAAGAAATTATATAATACAGGTTTTTCTCTAATTTGCTTTCTTTTTTCGGTATGATATTGCTAAGATCGTCACTGTTGGGAGCTTAGTAATAATTCATTTCTTTTTAAAGATCCAAAGTATCTCTCTTATTGTAGAAAAAGCCCTGGTATATTCGTGCATTCTGCTGTTGTTAGCTATTTGAGTTGTCACCAGTTTTTTTGTTTGTTTGTTTGCTATTGAAATCACAGTTGGACCTTTCCCCTGCTTATGGCAAATCTCTAAAATTTCAGAGAAGAATTATAGCCTAAGATATGCGCTTCCTTGACCAGCTAATGCTGTATGTCTTTCCAAAATAGATGTAATGATTAAATTTTGTGTGAACTTGGAGAATACTTTTCAGTAACATTAACATTTAGGACACAACTTTGAATAAGCAGTTGTCTGCCACAACTCTGTCCATTCAGGGTCCCCACAATTTTAAAGGAACCCCTCCAGTGTCACTAGCCAGCATCATATATGTCAGACTGTACAAAATGTGCAGCTGCTACCTCATGTAGGAGGCCTTGACCAATCAACTGAAGGTCCGAATACAACAATAATTTAAGCTGCCCGAGCCAGAGGAGATTCCACAGCAGACTCCTTAGAGCTTTATTTGTACTATCAGTGCTTCTTTGTGTCAAGCTGGCTGGCCTATGCTTCATGAGATTCCCAGCCTCTATGCTTGTAGGAGCAGATCAGAGGAAGAGAGGGAAAGAGGGAGGGAGGGAGGGAGGAAGGGAGGGAGGGAAGGAGGGAGGGTGGAACAGAAGGATGGAGAAAGGAGTCACAGAGTGAGTGACAGAGGGAGGGAGAGAGAGAAGACAAAGGAGGGAGACAGGGAGGGAGACAAAGAGGGAGGGAGGGAGGGAGGGTGGGAGAGAGGGAGGGAGGAAGGGAGGGAGGCAGAGAAAGGAGGAAAGGAGGGAGGGAGGGAGCAGAGGTGAACTACGTCATTCTCCAACCAGTCTCTGTCCCTTGCCCAAGTTTTATCCTTCCACTGCATCCTTCTCTCTGCCATCAATGTTCTCCTTCTATTTTTTCTTTGTTCACAACTTCTTCATTAAAAAAAGGTTTATAATTCTACAAGTTCCATCTCACAGTTTCCTACCTTGAGCTGCATGACACACCATTGCTGGCATCAGCTCTCCTTCGCACCACTTCTAGCACTTCAGAAACAGCGATGGCCCTGATCTCGGTGCTCTGATTCAGCGGTCACCGACAAGCTAGTTAAAAACCCTGATCTCTGTGTTACCATTGTGTAAGAAAAAGCATTACCTCACCCTGATGTTCCATAAGTACTGATAGGATGACCACTGGGGACTTCACACTAAACACCTGGGAAAGTTTGGTAGCAGAATATTTTGAGTGGATCATCATTTGGGGAGGGGTAATTTCTATAAATATAACTGCATTTTCTTTAACTGACAGAGATGGAGGAACAGTAGCTTTTTTCAGCACCCTACTTCTACCTTATACTCTATGATAGGAGGGCTTCTTCTGAAATGTTATATTCTAGGTCACCTGAGGAAGTTTTTTTCATGTATTAGTTAAATGTGCCATCTATTACTATTAAATTGGAGAAAATTCCTTGATAATTGAGCAATATCTATTCTGAAGCTAGCTTATATCTTTAGAGAATCTTGTATTAATAGTTCCACTTATTCAACATAAGATATTCTGTTTGCTGAACTCTCAAAATGAGAGGGGAAGGAAGACAGCCTGGATATGCCCTGACTAATGTCTCCTCCTTGAGGTAGCTGGAAGTTCATGTTTCCAGGCCGTCACTTTGTATCTAATTATGAGTTAATTCAATGAGACCCAAGGAAAGCTCAATGTCCCCAGAAGGCCACTGAAGCTCAGCGCACTGCAGTGACTCACCTACAGAGCCAAGGCAAGGTCCTCATCCAGATGTTCAGGGAGAGGAGGGCAGCTACATCCTCATACACAATTCGCTTCCCAGAATAGCAGAAAACAATACATTAAGAGAAAGGGTGGGTGAATTCCTTCATCCATTTGGGGGTTTTGTCATCTGTTATACAACTAGGAATTCTGGATTGCAAGTTTGAGTTTTTGTGGTGAAGTGGATGGTCAACTTCCCCTCTATGTCACACAAAAATGTGACACTTAAAGGTCCTGCTTTGTGGTTAGGAAAGCAAAAATTGGAAATATTAGATATAATTAATGTAAATGTTGAAATACAGTATAATGCTTAAGCTCACTCTCTTCTTCAGTTTTACAAAAGGAAGCCCTTCAAGTCTCAGAATAGGTTATATCATCCTCACTGGCCATTATGCCCACTCTGTTCTTTAAAACTATAAAGGATCAAGGCAACAGCAATGAAACATGATGAAGGGCACTGTCATGAGGAATTCAAACCAGATCAAGTACTAGACACCCTGGCTACCTGGCCATGGATTTTGAAAAAAAAAAAGTAAGAAGAACTATAAATCTGGACCGTAAAAAATATATAAATATTCACGAAACTTGGTGCAGTAACAGTCATTCTAGTTTAGCTCCATTTTATACCTTCAACTTTTGGAAAAGGTGTGTAGTAGAGGGCAATGTATTTTAATTTGGCTTCCTTTCAATAGAAATCAGCACACCTGACCCATAACTGAAATTACAAAGGCTCTCACCACAAAAGGCAGAAGAAAGAAGCCTTCTTGACCCAATCCTGAACAATCAAGCCACATGTAAAATAACTTATTCAATTTATAATACACTAAAAACTCACAAGCGGTATTTACCAGGTACCTGCACATAACAAATGAGTTCTTGATTTACAGATAAAATATAGACTTTAACTGATGTTTAATTAAAGATATTTAATTCATTGATGTACTAAGCTTTAGCCACATACACAAAATTAGTCTTAAACTCAACTGTATGTGAAAAGTAAGGTACACATAGAAAAATTTGTCTGCTTATATTCTAGTCCTCAAATAAAGCTAACTTATCTTTAGAATTATTTAAAAATAGTAATTTATATTTAGAATTATTTAAAAATAAATCATTTTATCAGAAGTGATATAATAATCTTTTCTATGTATACTTGGAATATAGTCTGAGTATTAGACAAAAAACATGCAAGAAGGGAATATTTGAAAATACTCCCTTCTTGAGACTGCTGCTATCCTAAAATGTCATCACCATTAGTCTTTATGTATCAGAAGTATAGAAAATAATAACAATAATATCTGTTAATTATAATAGTATATTATCTATTCTCTAATGACTGTACTAAGTCATTTAAATATATTATGCATGAACTCAACAAAGAGCATTATACTATCAAGTTCACATACTATAAAGAAATCTGAGATTCAGAGGGATAGAGCCACTAACACAAGACTACATAGAAAGTAATATCTATAAACCCCAACTTTTATCAAAATACCATACTCACTCAATATGGTCATTACAAGAATGACCACATCACACTCCCTGGAACGCATAGCAGAAAATATTTCATAAATTCATTAGACTCTTTCTGATTGTTATGGTTTATGTCTAGTTGTCCACCCCAAAGTCTCATGCAATCATGGGGCGAGGACTTCTATAGATTGAAACTTGACTCAGGCGTCACTGGGGTTATGTGTTTTAGTACTGATGAGATTATGTGTCTGAATACTGCTGGAAATTGTAGGTGTGGCTTGAGGTGGATAGGCTGAAGTGGAGAGCTTGACGTAATATAGAGAGACAGAGAGACAGGCGCATGCTATTGCTCTCTGCTCCCCTGGTTGTTCTGTTGCCTCTGTCACGATATTGTTGCTGTTCTCTGCCATGAACTGCTGCTCTCTGCTATGTGTCCCTCAGCCTTGGAGCCAGCCAACTAGGGACTAAAACTTCCAGTAACTGTGAGCTAAATAAACCTTTCCTTCCTTCATTTTGGGTGTTGGGTATTTGTCTCAGCAACCAGAGAAAAGTAACTATGACACTGATATATTAATGGGCAGTTTCAAAAGAGAATCCACTTTCATCAAATAAAAGATAGAGCCATTTCCTGAAGCCTGCTTCAGAATCACTCATAATAAGTTATATCTTTTTTTATGCAGTCTTGCTTTAACTTGCCATTAACCAGCCTGCCAGAAAGTGAAACCACAAGGGATAAAAAATAAAGCTAGATTAGTATGTTGAGCTATGAAAGGATTAAATCAATGGCTTCTGACAGTTCTTCCAATAGCCCACTATGATTATGGAATATTGGCCTATGTATAGAACTACTTCCTCTGAGTTCAATGGGAAGAACTTTTTGTACCAATAATGGTTTAAAAAATTATCACATCTGCATCCTGTGCTCTCAATAGCTACTACAAGAACAATAATATGCATTGTATTAATTATTGGAGATGTACTACTAACAAGTTTTGAAACTCATTATTTCTTATTAAAAGTAATTTAAAAATAATAATCAAATTAAGAAAGAACCCTGAACTTCCTTGGGTTGTAGCCAATACTGAGTGCATGGCACAAGGGAATGGTATTCATCCCCAGGAGAAAGCAATGAAATGGAGGAGCAAGCTCCTGAGTCCACATAGAGCCAACGTCAATTTAATTTGGGTTCATGTCATTACAAAGACAATATAAGACAGGCGCTTCTCCCCCAAGCCTTCAAAGTTGAGAGCTACCTCCAGTCAGAAATGACAGCACCTTCAGAAAAATGAAATGGAGTTATAGCGATTCTTCTCAGCGGCAGCGACATCATAAAATCTAGAAATGGAACTGGGAAAAGTTACCACAATAGGATAAAATATCTTTGTCATTTGGACCTTATAGAGTTAAATATTATAGATGGATAAAAAGAAAACAAACCTTTTCCTTACCTGACTGAACCACCTGTACCGTCTTTGTCCAGGATCCTTCTGGAAAAGCATGGAGCAAGCAGGCATATATGCCCACATCAGCTTCAGAGGCATTAGTAAAGGAAAGGCTCATGTCATTGTGAATCATTGAGTTTAACAAGTGAACCTTATTTTTATAGGGTTCCTGTAAGGCCAAACCATAATTGGGGTTGAATACAGCCACGGACTCTTTCTTCGCACCCACGATCTTCAGCCACTCTGCTTGGGTTAAAACTCCAGTCAAGGGGTACACACATTCTAGAGTCATATTTTCTGCAAGCCTGACAGTGGTGTCCAAAAATATCTCTTGACATAGAGCTGAAACACACAACAACACACAACTTCAAGTGAGACCTTATCTCAAAAATTTTCTTTCTCTTTCTTTTAATTTTTTGTCATTTTGAGACAGGGTCTTTTTTGAAACAGGGTCTCGCTATGCAGTTCAAGCTGGCATTGAGCTCACTTTTGTAGCCCAGGCTGGTCTCAAACTAACATCAATGCTCCTGCCTCAGCCTCCTGAGTGCTGGGATTACAAGCATGTGCCACCACCCCCGACTATCTCAAAAATTTTCTGCAAATTGCAATAAGACCAAAGGCAGAGCTAAGTTTTCAAACAAATGTGTAAGAGATTAGGGGGGCACTTGAAATGAATATACACTTGTCAGATGAAGAAATACAAATGGTGAAGAAACATATGAAAAAGTATTCAACATCATTTGTCATTTCATAAACGCAAATTAAAACAACACTTAGATTCCATTTCACCCCAGAAAGAATGGGGGTTCATCAAGCAATGAACCCATAACAAATGTTGGTGATGTGGGGAAAAAGTAACCTCGCTCCATTGTTCGTTGGGAGCATACACAGGTACAGCCATGGAAATCAGTGTGGGCATTCCTCATAAAAGTAAGAGTAGAGGTCCCGTTAAATCCAATAATTCCCCTTCTGGGTATTTTCCCAGAATAATTCAAATAAGGGAGCCAGTGAGGATGAGATAGCACAGTAGAATAAGTGCTTGCCTGGCAAGTGCAGGGTCCTGAGTTCAATCCCCGGTACCATAAAAAAAAGAATAATTCAAGTCATCATACTATAGCAGTATATGTGCACTCAAGTTTGCAGCAGTGTAATTTGTTGTAGCTAAACCTTGGAAACAACCCACATGCCTATCAACCAAAGAATGAATAAAAAATGATGTGGTATTTTTATACAGTGAAGTATTTTTTAGATATAAAAAGGTAAACTTGAGGTTTTTTAAAATGCTGTTTCCTATAGGGCCTTGCTACACCATGAATGGTATAGTGATCTTCCTGTTACAGACCCCCCTGAACTAGAATCATAGGTGTGTGCCACCATGCCTGGTTTGGGGGCCAGCATGGCATACCTGGAGTTCAGGGTCCAGTACCACATGTCATATGGGGATCACACTCAGGTCCTTGCTCTTGCCAGGAAGGTGCTTAGACTGCCATGCTATCTCCCTAGCCCAAACTTGAGGCTTTTATACATAAATGGATGCAACAAGAAACAATACTCATAAGTAAAATAAATCAGACCCACACAAGTAAACATCATATTGTCTCCCTGATGAAAGAACCTGAAAGAGTCAATAAAATCTGAAAAGTACCATAGATACTGGGAAAAGGAAAGAACACATTCAAAGGGAAGGAAAAACTAAGATGATGAAAAGGGCAAAAGAAAGAAAGAAAGAAAGAAAGAAAGAAAGAAAGAAAGAAAGAAAGAAAGAAAGAAGGAAAGAAAGAAAGGCGGGCAAATAAATGTATTTATGTGTATATATACACAGAAAAACCTGGATAATTCTACTGTTGATTTCTGCTGATCTTTTGAAAGGAGCAGCTGACACTTAATTTTCCATAGTCTTTTAAATTTCTTGTAACTTTAAAACCAATTTTTTATTGGTTTACTTATATCTGGTAATCTAAACAACTACTTTGAAGACAACATTATGCGATATAACAACTATTGTTTAATTCCTATTATTTTGTTTAGTGAAGTTCTGTATCGTTCCTCTTTTTTACTGTTTTTATACTTTTTAAAAAATTAAAAATTAAAATGAGTACCTAAGTATGCTTGAAGAATAGCCAAAAGGAAAGCAAGGAAATCCATCTGTGGAAAACTTTCAGAAGCTGCTCTATTAAAGGTCGCAATAATGACTTGTGTAGTGTCACGCATGTGCAGGCCTGGCACAGTGTGCCATTTCCTTCCTCTTAGATGCTATCAGCTGTGACTTCTTTGTCTGAAGTGTGAACACAGGAAAACTTTTGAGCTGCCAAGGCAGGTCTGCTCTCACAGAAGATGAGGTTTGATGGCTTCTCTCTCAGGGGAAGAGCTTATTTTCAAGGTTTCATTTCCTGCAGAGATTCATCCATTCAATAAACATCTGCTGGGTGTCTTCTCCAGACGTAATTCCACTCTAAGCAAGGGGGATAAGACAATACATTTTTAAACTTAAAATAAAACTAACCTCTTCCACCATGAAATTTACATTCTAGTAGGAGACAAAATCCAAAATAATCCACAAAACTATATAAATACATATGTATATTTTGTATAGGTATATATGGCTCTATATAAATACGTACAAGTTAAAGGTATAAATCCATGTGGGAAGGTAAAGCAGGACATGGAACGTAGGGAGGGGAATATTGCATCCCTTTTAGATAGGAGCTGCAGGGAGTCTCTACTGAGAACTTGAAAGTGGAGCAGAGATTGAAGGTCGGTGGCAAGAGCCTTGTGGCTCTGCAGATGGCATCTCTGCCTTAAACTACTGGTTCCTGGGCTGGCCTGTATCTGCCACCTTATTCGGCTCAAAGATTTACATCGGTGATGATGAACAGACAGGGAAAGGGTCTCCAAATACAGAGAATGGCAGCCCCGAGCAGCACAGCAGGCCACTATGCTTCAGGGATTTTTACCCCAACTTTTTACTGTAAAAGAAATATAGAGTCAAAAGTAGTTACAAGTTCCTCGAGGTCCTGTGCACCCTTATGACTTCTGCTATGAAGGAACGTAGAGCAACAGAATAATAGCACAACAGGATGTAAATGAGAAGAGTAAGTTTATATTTTTGAAAAGTAACTTTAGTCACTGTGGAGAATGGACTGAGTTGGGAAAATGGAGTAATATATATTTGAGTTGAAAAAGTGATCTCAGCTGTTATCATAATTGCCAGAGTTCTACTGGACACCAAGAAAAATCTATAAAATCTGCATTACATCAAGAGAGTGTCCTTCCTACTGGCCCTCTTTGCACCTACCACATCCTCCCTGGGATCTGTGGCCCTGGCCCAGTCATATATGTGCTAACATGTAATTCATGCATGAACTTGCCTCCTTACATATGCATGGGGCTACACACACTCAGACATCGAACACACATGAACACATTCACACATGTTCATACTGCTATGCATTCTCACAGGCTCACATTCCATATGTGCATGTTTTCTCATACATTCACATGTACCTGCACAACACATTCCTCAAAAGTACACACATGCTCACACTATATACATGCACAAATTTTCACTCACACACACACACTGCATCCAAAGTAATGATGTACCAGAGAGATTAAGGCCACTAAACACTGAAGTATTATTTAAAGTTTTACAAAAAAGTTTTCTTATTTGGTACGGTTTCTAACCTGATGTAAAGACAATGACAGATCTTGAACAAACAAACATATAGGTAAATTTATGGTTGTAATAATTATTTTATTTTAAGAAGAAAAATGAGGATGTGTTAGGATACAAAAGAGCCATGTGGGCTGATGGACAAAGTAACCTACTTTAGGCAGGGTGGTCAGGAAAGCTCTCCTGGGAAATCACCTGTGTGCTGAGGCCTTCGGGATCAGGAAGCTGACGCCAGCTGCGAGGAGGAGGAGCAGCACAGGTGAGTAGGAGAGTTGGGGCACCAAGCCAGAGATGCACGAAGCCTCACAGAGTCCAAACTGGAGCAGTGGACAAGATGCGAGAACAGGAAGTGGCAGGAGATTGGACTGTGTGAGGGGGTGGAGTAAGATTGCTTTTGCTCTTTAGACTTCCTAATATGACTCTATGAGCAATAAAAGTACTAGAATGATTTCAGTCATTAGGAAAATATGAGCAATTAAAGTACCAGATCTGCTTTAAATTACTAGTAACTGAACATCACCTATTTCCCTTTCATACCTGACTTTTTGACTTCCCACTCTTCCCCATGCCACAGGATACTGAGAATCTAAGCTGGCCCCTGCCTGCTGTGACTGCTCTGAGAATTAGAGAAAGCAACCCAGGCCTCAAGGGACCCAGTCAGAGAGACGAGAATTATTTACACCACTCAACAATTTTGTTTTCCTCTCTTAATGCACACAAGAAACAATGAAGCTCCAGTTTCTGCAGTTGTCCATCCCAAAGGCAAATAGCTTGAGGGTGACAGAGATGGGATTAACCTTGGGTCACTGATGACAACACTACACTTCTGAAGGCATCAATTATGGAGTTTGAGAATAGTATGTGATATAACAAATTTCCATATTTTATGAAGCAGTCAAAAATATTCTATAATCTGCACCTGTATATGTCTCAATTGGTGCAATTATTCTGACTGCCTGATGAAGATAAGATTGGAAAAGAAAAGGCAGGAAATGCTCAGGACAGTATTACCATAAGGTAGGTTGGACTAGGATGGTTTCCATAGACATGAAGATAAATGAATCAGCTGCCAGAAGAGCGCCTATTACTACATAGATGCCTTGGGGTTCCTTTAATTCTTGAGTTGTAGGCAGGATCTAATCAGGAAAACCAATCCAATGATAGAATAGAGCATAGTTCGTAAGAGAAATCACTAGCAAGAGAAAAAAGAGAGACATTGGCAGCTATTAAAGAGGTACAGAGGAAAAAAAAAAAGTGTTAGGGCTGGGGAGATAGCTGAGTAGAATAAACATTTGCCTGGCAAGTACAGGGTCCTGAGTTCAAATGCCAGTACCAAAAAAAAAAAAAAAAAAGTACAGGAAGAATCAATCTCTGCTTTTGGGTTAGAGTGTCCAGAAAGACCCAAGACTGCCCACTAGGGTTAAGAGTGGGTGCTCAGAAATACTGGAAAGGTCTCATCCTCATCTGACCCAAAGCCCAGGCCCAGCATGTGAGACAAACCGCCAGATCCTCATACAAATTTGCTAGGACAACTGGATAGCCACACGCAGACAAATGAAGCTGAGTTCCTACCACTCATCATACACAAAAATTATCTGTAGCTGGATTGGCCTAAATATAAGAACAAACTCTACAAAAATCTTAGAAGAAGATGTAGACTAAATCTTGATGACTTGGGAATTGGTTATGGATCCTTAGACATGACACAAAAAGTATTGGCAAGAAAAGAAAAATTAATTGGACTTCATCAAAATTACACTATTTGTGCTGGGAATACAGGAGGATGACTTCAAGTCTGAGGAGCATAGCAAGACCTTGTACCAAATAAATAAAATATTAAAAAAGAATTTTTCATTCTCTCTAAAATAGAGTAATAATACGCCCATTACATGGCAACATGAAGATAACAATATGCAATATAACAACCACTGCTGATCTCCTGTCATCTCGTTTTGAAATTCTGCATCATTTTTAATTTTTAAAATGTTTTATTCTCTTTAAAATAAAGATAAAAAGTTAAAAGTAGAAAATAATCATGGTATGGAGAAATTGGAACCTTTGTGTTTCTTTTTTGTTTTGCTTTTTTCAGTTCCAGGGATCAAACTCTGGACCTTGCTCTTGCCAGACAGATTCTTATGTAACTGAGCTATCCCCCAGCCCCAAACTAGAACCTTAGTACATTGCTGGTAGAAATGTAAAATGGTTCAGCTGTTGTGGAAAACAGTTGGCCAATTCCTCAAAAATTTAATGGTTGAAACCAGCTGCATAGCTCAGCAGACTAAAGCACCTGCTTAGGCAGACATAGGGGCCAGAATTTGATCCAGGGAGCTGGGGCAAGCTGACACAGCAACTAAGACTAGGTGTAGTAGTGTGCCCCTGCAGTCCCAGTGCTTGGGAGGCTGAAAACAGGAGGAACACTATGAGCCTGATTTGTGTAGTGAAACCCTGTAGACCTTGTATTAAATACATTTTGCGAAGTTTTAATTGGATTATCATATGATTCAGCAGTTTTACTTGTTTCATTTCCTAAGGAACTGAAAATAAGCACAGTACAAAGCAGAACAAGACCCTTCTCTTCACGTGCCATGACCTTCATAGCACGATGTATCATGTGAGGAGACTTGCCCAAATGTCAGCCAATGGCTGAATGGAGAAGCTGATTGCTGCATATCCAGACAAGGGAATACTCAACCACAAAAGGGAATGAAGTTACATTCACTCTACAATATGACTGAGACTTGACAACACTGGAGGTGGAAGAAGGCAGACACCAAGGGTCACACATGGTGGCATCTCTTCCCCACAAAATATGCACAAGCAGTGGACTATAGCAATAGCAGGTAGCTTGGTAGTTTCCAGGGGGCAGTGGAGGAGGAAATGCGAGTGACTGGAAGGGATGAAGTTTTCTTGGGGCATGATGAAACTGTTCTGAACTTCATAAAGGTGGTAGCTGCAGAATGTTATAAATGTATAATGCCACTAAAACATACTCTTCAAAATGTTAATTTTATGTAACATAAATTTCACCTTTAAAACTCCCTATCGGTGAATACAGCAAGAGGGCACCTTCCAGGTGCAGAAGGCTCCACATTTACCATTTCCCCAGGCACGTATTGGTATTGCCTGATTGCCCCACCACCCTGGTCCCCAGATGTGTACTGAGGCCCACCGTGCACTGATGCAGTAACCCCAGTGATTCATTTTACATAACATGTCCATAGTAACAGCTGGAAACAAGTAATGCAAGTGGACTAGGTTGCCAGAAAAAAAAAAAAAAAATCATTCGATGTTTACAAAATGCACTTTAAGTTTGTGTGTGTGTGTGTATGGCCAACAGTACATACATGCATGTGTTTGTGGGTACGCTTAGGAAAAGAAAGAGGTCAAGTCGGGCGTGATGGTGCACACCTGTAATCCCAGCACTTGGGAGGCTGAAGCAGGAGGATCAGTGTGAGTTCAAGACCAGCCTGGGCTACAAAAGTGAGTTCAAGGCCAGCCTGAACTGCATAGAAAGACACTGTCTCAAAAAAGAAAGAAAGAAAGAAAGAGAGAGAGAGAGAGAGAGAGAGAGAGAGAGAGAAAGAAAGAAAGAAAGAAAGAAAGAAAGAAAGAAAGAAAGAAAGAAAGAAAGAAAGAGAAAGGAAGAAAGGAAGGAAGGAAGAAAGAAAGGTCAAGGTTGGGTACAATGTGGTAGAGGAACAGGTAGAAGAAGGGTAAGAGCAAAACAAATCTATAAATATATGGCATTTCCTAAATATAAGTAAACAACAAAATAAAAGATAAACAATAGGAAGTAAGAGCACAGATGTTTCTCAAATAGAAAGGGATTAAGAGGTGGAGGAAAGGAAAGGGAAGAGGGTTAAAAAAGAACTTAAAATGTATTATACATATGTACCAACTCAACAGAAGATGTGTAAACATATTTGCTGCAAACATACACTAAGAAAAAGTTTGAAAACTTGAAAAGGAAAACAAGAAATCAATTAGATGTAGCAGTGCACTCTCTCCTCTCAGAAGCTCCTCCACACAGGCCATAAAGGCTCCTCCTCCCCTAGAAGTAAGCTGTCTGGGGAGCGGGAGGAATTTTCAGGCAGGCTTACTAATTAGGAATAACTTGCCAGTCCCTTCATACCCAAATCATCTAATACTGAGTTAGCTGAGAGATGAAAAAAATTAGGTCCATTTGGGCTGTACAACTGGAGGCCTGAGACTCAGGAAAGGCACAGAAAGACTTGTGGCTGAAGGCGAAGTTCATGGGTCACAAGTTTGCGAAGGATGAGCGCTATTTATGAACATCTAACTGAAGACCGAGAATGCACTTTCGCTACTTTTGCTGTATCACAGTTCTCTTTCTTTTTGCATACTTTATGAAGGGGTTTTGGCTTAAGGATTTTTTTTTTCTAATAGACCTGTCCATTTAAAAGAACTTTGTGCTCAGGGGAGCTATTAATCAAGCTATTACTGGATTTCTCCACTATTTAAGAAGCCTATATTAACTGTACGAGTTTGACTCCAGCTCATGAGTTTGTCTCGGAATTCAGTCATGTGGCGACCCGCCTGAGCATATTCCGACGTGCTGCTTTTTATCTGCACACAAAGACGCGTATCTTTTCAGTTTCATTGCTTCTGCTATCTAAACTCTGTTCTTTCTAAGCCAGGTTTCTGCTCGCTGTCCCTATGAATCAGCAAAGAAGAATGCTGCTGAGCAGCTCTCCACCAAGGCACCCTTAGACCTTCAGCCAGTCTCAGCCCTACCCCCACGAATTATACGATCTCTCAGTGACCAATAAAATCCCCTTGCATCCAAATCAAGGTCTGTGCATAGTGTTCAGCAAGGATTTTCTAGGACTGAGTCCTGGAATATGCCCCAAGGCCCATGTCCAGCCCCTTGTTTGATTCTGTGACTCCTTTACCAGGAGCAAAGTTGTTCTCTATTGTTTGTTTTCTGAAGCTGCTTTCATGCCGGGCACTTTTGTGCTGTGGCAGACATAATTTGGCTTGCAAAGCTGTAGATAGTAGCTGTGTAACCCTGTACAAAAAATATCTTCCAAGACTTACATAATATAATAAATCTTTGCATAGTCTATATTTGTTAAAGTTTGTTGTTTCTGAGTTTTTCTTGAAAGAAATAAACCTAAAACTAGACAATGGTAAAATCAACTAAACTTATATATTCTCAAGAACTATACTATCAGATTTATAGTATCACTCTTTTAGAAGCACCCTGAGAAAGAAACTTAAATAGCACCTTTTTTAGTAAAAATATATCCTTCATTAAAGGTGTAGGGTTATAGAGCATGTATGACTCAACTAATTATAGATTTTCCCCAGAGACCTCTTTTTCTGCTACACATCTATCACATAGGTTTACTAGCATATCCCACGCTTTCTCATACTAGTAATTTATACCATGAAATTGGCCACATGCAGTCTTTTTCTGGGATGTTTACTAACCTTGAGCTGTGAGGCGCTGCTTGCTCCAACACTTCATCCAATTCTGTGCTGGTTGAGAGCTTTCTGTTTATGTGGTCTCTTTGCAAACTTCACCCAGATCATTGGCCAGTGCCTTTCCGTTCTGGGCCATTACCACAGGGCTTTCCTCCCCCTGGGGACTGCCTCTTAACCTGTCCTGGAGCTCTTCTCTCCCCCAGAGCGTCTTTGGATAGTGCCTGGAGTACAAGAAGTTTCCCTGCCCCTGGAAAATCTTAACATTTCAATTTCTCTGACTGATTCTGTTTCCCTGTTACTTCCTTAAACTCTGCACATTGGAAGGATCTACTTCATAATCTATTCTAACTCTAAATTGAAACTACCAATGTTTTTATTCCTGTATATTTTCTGCCAATCAAAGCCCTTTGTATAAAGTAGTCTCTTAAGCTCAGGAGGCTTTCTTATCTCTACCCATATCTAACCATATTTCAGCTTTACTTTGTAGACTCTCTCTCTCTCATTCTCTCTCTCTCTCCCCCCAACCCCCTCTCTAGTTTGCTCTCTCTGTGAAGAACCATCTCACTTAGAACTACCATAGTTTCTTAGGTGTACGAGGGGAGAGAAAAGTTGCTTTTATTTATTCATTTGAGTACTGTTAAGGAGGTTCCCTCTTGGTTAAACCATGATGACATATTGTGGGTTAAACTTGAGTTCATGCAATTCATAGACCCCCCCTCCATGAAAGAAGAACTACATTTGACAGATGAGGAAAGGATTCTGGGGTGAAATTGCTCTGTGCATGACATTATGCCTTTAGGTGCAGGGCTGTCCTCTACTGCTGCTATTCCATCTGTACATGTCTAAAGGCATGTCACTAAGGAGGGAAGACAGTGCTGTCCTACAGCAGCAAATGTTCATCAAGGCCTTAGTACAAGGCTCCAACTGGACCTGACTCCCCCAGGCTACAGCTTGCTCTACTTTCTTCAGGGAATGCAGCTCAGCACCTGAGGCTGCCATTGGCAAGTATAGGATGTCTTGGAGGAAACAAGATAGGGCAAGGAACTGTGTAGGTTCTGAGGACATCTGGAGACACCCCAAAATACACACGGCACTTCACTTCACTTTCCCCCAGCGTATAAGACTGCCAGAAAGCTGTAAGCACAGATGTTTATTAAGTCCTTCCACCTGCCTTCTTTCCATACATATAGGAGGAACACACTCCTCTCTGGGGGAGGGGCTTAGATGGCTCTGCTGCTCTCTACCTTGCTGTGGCCAGGCATCCAATCATGTGCCCAGTTGCTATTACAACAGCCCATCATGTTGTCTCTTACCTCTAGTTCATTTGACTTAGGTAGACTTGGAAAGCACCCTCCTGACTCATGACATCTCTTTCAGTCTTTCGCTGTAATTAAGAAAAACAACTCAAGCTTATTTTTGACTTATGGGGCCATCTGCCGTTTTCTTCAGTCCTGTGTCTCATCTGCTTATGTGCAGCCTACACTTTAGAGCAGCGGTTCTCAACCTGCAGGTCGTGACCCTGGCGGGAGTCGAACGACCAAAAGCCAGGGGTCTCCTAAAGCCATCGGAAAATGTTATTTATTTGGAATTACAGTTTTGAAGTAGCCACCAAAATTGTTTTTTGGTTTGGGGTCACCACAACATGAGGAACTGTATTGTGGGGTCATGGCATTAGAAAAGTTGAGAACTACTTTAGAGTCACCACATATGTTTTATTTAAAGGTCCTGCTCTGGTAGGATACATTACACATGTTACACGAAGGTCCTCTTGCTTTGAATGCATTTACTCTCTCCCCTCCAGCGCCTCTCAGCTCAGATCTTCAGAAAGGATATTCACCTTGGGTCTCCAAGGCTAAGTTCGTTACTCCTCTTGTGAGGACCTCATAATCCTAAATATATCTACAGACATAGCGCATGTCATTTGACTCTTTAACCAATGCATTTCTTATTCTAGCCTAAAAGTCTTTCCAGGCCCAGATACAGTTTTGCCTCCCCTAGCGGGTGGCATATGGTGGGTGTTAGTCAGCATTTGTTAATAAGGATACAGCGATGACTTCTACCTGTTGGACTTTGCAGCATATATGTTATATACTAGTGATAATCATCATTCCATCTTGATTGTGATTTCTTTAGTGAATAAGACAAGAAACAAGAAAAATCCTATGTCCCAGTCCACATCAATTTTGGGGGACAAACTCAAAGATAAACTTTCCTTACTTGAGCAAATTATTATTCAGATACAGAATTAAACCTCAAATACTGAATAAAATAGTTATCCTATATTCACATGACTCCTGACTCATACTGCATTAAACATTACAGGTATTTTAACAAAAGGTATATATGTTATATTTACGGAGGCTAGGTAAAAGGCCTCGAGCTCACTTTTCAGGCTGATCTCAAACATGCAATGATCCTCTTGCCTCAGCCTCCTGAGTGCTGAGATTATAGGCACACACCACCATGCCAGGCCATCTTTTGTAATTGTTTCTTAATTCTGCATCCACGTACCCTCGCCCCCCGCACACGTAATCTTTCTTCCATTTACATCACGATCATCTTCACAATCACCCTCATGGTTGCCTCCAAACCATAATAAAGTTATTATCATTAATAAAGGAGATGAGTATGGATAGCTTGTGTTTTGTGTGTGGAGGTCCACCAATCTAGGTTCCTTAACTTCTCTGTGGAGGATCTTGAAATTTTGTGTTAGACAAATTTTGTCCCTTGAAATTTTGGACCTATCTAGTAGAAAAAATAGGCATAAGTGTATGTTTAAATAATCATCTTACAATGCTTATTAAAATAATAAATCAAGACAACTAGCAAAAAATAAAAACCACTGGATGAAAATGATTGGAGAACTTCATAATAAAATAAAACCAACTGCTAATTGGCAATACACCCACCCTCTGATAACCTCCCTAAAAACGGTCCAGTCATACGTAAGGGAGTCCTCAAATGACACAGCAGGAAGGAAAGAGGGATGCTGAGAAGCTGATCTTCACAGCCTGGGTAAGCCTGAATCCAGCCACAGCTACAAGCTGTAGATGGCTGAGTTGAAGGACACACATGGAAGCAACTAACTGAACAGAGAGAAGAAAAGAGACTTCAAAAAAAAAAAATGCTGCAGGTTCTTCAATGGACAGTGACAGCTGTATGCAACATAAGAAAAAATCACTTAACTTAATAACTGCCCTATTAGTTAGTGATCTAATTGCTGGGACTCAACACTCTACAGCTATAACCTGGAGAAGGAGGTGCTTCACTTGCTCACGGTCGCAAGGTGTGTAGTGTGTGGTCAGCCACTCCAAGGCAGGAGTGTTGCACTGAAAGGACGTGGTGGAGTGAAGCTACTTAGTTGCAGACAGCCAGGAAGCATGCTGGACACCAGTGCCTGACATGGGAGGGGGAAAACCAGACAGTGACCCCAATTTATGTCTCCAAGACCTACCCAGATACACCTAGAAGTATGCTAATCTCCCTCCTGGACCCTAAACCAACCGAGCTGGCACTCCCCTCTAGCCACCACAAATGCCAAAGGGGCGCTGGGTGGTACTCTTTACTTGAAGTTCATAGCAATTTTGGAAAATTTTTAGTATGATAAAACTGATCAAAGCTATAAGAAAACTGGGTGAAACACTATGAAAATGTCATGAAATTCCTAGAAAAGACAAGGCTGACCATGATTGCTAACAATTTTTAATGTATTCTAGAAGTTTTAGCCAACTATAAGAGGTAAAATTTCTAAGACTGAAGGTTGGAAATATAGCTCAGTGTAGAGCTCACGCCTGGCACGTACAAAGCTCTAGTTCCATTTCCAGCACCATGTACACACAAACCAAAAGGAATGGGGATTGTAAATCTTGAAAATTATCTAATTATCACCCTAGAAGGTAAATAGAATCAAATGGAAAATAAGATAAATTAGATGGCCCACAACAATAATTTTATGACTCAACAGCTTTTCATGTCCTATGCAGAAAAGCAGCACAATACACATATTTGTGCATATTAAAGGCATAAACATGCATGCATGTACACAGAAATTAACCTTACACATGTGTAGGCATTGGCAGAAGTTTGTTAGTGCTGTCACAATTGATGAAAAGAAGTCTTGAATAAGCAGGGGACCATTGGGAAGAGAAGCCTACTTCACACACTTTTATTCTATAGCAAAACCCACTTACGGAGCACAACAAAATATTTTTAAAATCTTGTTCTCTTTACAAGCATGTCACTTGCCAGCTACGCTTTCCAAAGAACAGGCAGAACAGGCAAGGCGGGGAGCAGGGGACAAAGGAACTTGCCCTCAGGGCTGGCTGTTTCCATCTGCTGATGTGCACGTAACGAAAGTGACCTAATCAGCAAAGGTGCTGTTGAAATTCAGAGGAACAGCAAAGCCCATGTCTACAAACAAGCAAAGGGAAGTGGAGTATCTGGAGGGGTGTGTGTGTGTGTGTGTGTGTGTGTGTGTGTGTGTGTGTTCACTCAAAGGTAAGGAAAATGTGGTGGCTTTCCTTACATAAAAGCTGAAAATTCTAGCACAGCAAACACACTCACAAAGCAAAAATGCAGAGGAATATGGGTGGAAATACACAAAGGCTAGGAACTAGCGTATTACATTTTCTAAATATGAAGTGCTTAAATGTTAGGAAAAACCTACAAATACCCAAGGCCAGACATGGTGGCACCTGTCTGGAATCCCAGCACTTGGGAGGCTGAGGCAGGAGGATCAATATGAGTTTGAGACCATCCTGGGCTACAAAAGTGAGCCCAAGGCCAGCCTGAACTGCACAGTCAGACCCTGTCTCAAAAAAAAAAAAAAATAATAATAATAATAATAATAATAATAATAAATAAACAAATAACATAACATAACATACAAATACCCACAAAAAGCTAAAAATTGGTCTTAACTATTCTCTCTGAAAGATGAGAAATAAATAAAATATTTACTCTCAGTAGATGTAATCAGCCCATTTCAAAACAATGACATACTAACTTTTGATGATCTAATTCACAAATAGATAAATAACAGTTACAGAACTGACCCTTGTTAAGAGGAGTCAGCAGAAACATGGATGGCGGAGACGGACACACTGCTCTAACTTGTCTTTACATTCACAGATTTAAGGAACACTCATGGAAGGAATACACTTATTAAATCTCCAACCCCCCCGAAAAAAAACACAAGATAGTTTTCCTTAAAGACACAAATTTAGGAAACAAAATTCAACAAAGAAATATGTCTAACCATCTAGATCATGTATTATGGCTACTTTCATGGGTTAGAATTAAAAACAACTAGGTCTACCTTTCGCGGACCAGCTGAAGTCAGTGCAATAGATCCATGTGACGGAACATGCCGGTGCTCTGAAATAAGGATGCAGACTGACATTTAAAGACCTGACACTTCTGCCATGTGCTGAGGGCAGAACTCTCTGCCGCACCCATCGCCCCTGACAGGGAATGAACCTCCGTGAGAGCTCCCAACCGGCCCAGAACTGATACCCTGCTCCTTTCCCAGTTTCAGCACTGCCACAAGCCCAGCACCCTTCACCACATCCGTGTGGGGCCACTGACCTTTACTTCCTCTTCTGGTCTTAACCTCTGCTTAGTGGTCTCAAGGTTTTAAAGATATTTCTTTAAAATACTTACGTGTTCCATTTTGAGAACTCCAGGCTTTGAGTTTCAGGCTAAATTCTTCTTTGGGAAAATTTTTCTAAATAACATCAGGAAATAGCAGACAGCACAGCCAAAGAGCAGGGAGGGCCCAGCTGATAGCCGCTATCTCCTTCCCCCAGCTCTGGTCCCTGACGCAGCGCGTTTCTCTTCCCCCCTCACTCTGCGTGGTCACTCTCTGCTCTCATTGTGCTCCCCATGGTGGCTACCTAATGAGAACAGCCGTCTGGACTCAGGTTCAAGCCGAGGGCTGTTTACCACGGGCTGTTGGACCTCTAGTCCTCTAGGCCTCAGTCTAAAGCTGAAACCCCTGCCTCACCACAGATGGGCTCCCAGGAAGGCAGCGTGGCTCCTCACACTGCTTCAGCCAAGTGTACCCCACCCTTGGCAGGGCCAATGAAGACTTTTTTGTTGTTTGCAAATCTGAGGATCAAGCCCAGGGTCTGCTCTATGTGCATGCTAGGTAAGTAGGTAAGCTCTGAACTTCATCCTCAGCTTTTTCATTTTATTTGGAGACAGAGTATTGATAAATTTTCTAGACTGGCTACAAACTTGTGATCTTTCTGCCTCGGCCTCCTCAGGCATTGCTTTAGATTCAAAAGTGAACCACCACACCTGGCCAGGGAAATTTTCAGCTCCCTAAGTGTTGCAAAGGTAATTTTTCTTCCTAGTATTGCTCACCTCAGATTATTAGAAGCTACTTTTATTTTCCAAAATGGCAGGAACTCCATATGTACTTAAATGAAGACATAGTGTTTCTAGTTATTTTTCCTGAGAGTTCCTGAAATTCCTTTGTCGCTTCCCTGCTCTTCTGGAGTCTTGAGCATGTCTTTATCTGCAGTGGCTTAGTCAGCATGTCTGCCATGGTGCTTGTCCCCACAGCCCAGCCCAGCCTAAGGGGAGAAGCAATCCTGGCTCCGTAGTCCCCATACACCATAGGATGGAATGTGAGATCAAGTTGTGTAAACGTTTACTCCTTGCTAATCTTCCACAGTGGCAGCTACACATGATGGCTTTGCTCAGAAGAAGTGCAAAGTCGTCTGCCTCCAGAACCCGAGAGGGCTGGAGACTGTGGGGCTGGGCTGTAGACCGTAGGGCTGGGCTGTGGACGGTGGGGCTGGGCTGTGGACGGTGGGGCTGGGCTGCTGAGTGGCTCCACAAGTCAGTGTCCAGCTGAACTGAAGAGACTCCTTGCATTGGTTAACTTTCCTGCAACTGAAGGAAAATACTTGGTAACTGTAGTTTAAAAGAGGGGAAGCTTATTTAGGTTCACGAGTTCAGAAAGCTCAGTCCACGGTAGCTGGTTCAAAGCAGGAACGTCCTGGTACATGGCATGAGGGAGTGAAGCTGCTCTCTGCAAAGCTACTGCCAAGCAGAGCACGGAAGTCTAAGAGGGTGGAGCCAAGGACTAGATAGCCAAGGACTAGCGTCCCTCAGACCATGCTTAGGTGACCCACCAGGACACACCCAGGACTGTGCTTCACTAATCTCTCAAACCAATCAAGTTGACAACAGATGTTAACCAGTACACCCCACAAGTTGGTGATCTCAAAGATTCACATTTGCAATGACTTGTTCCTCTGCCTTAACTCTTTCTGTTTATTTTATTTATTTATTTCATTTCTGTATTTGGTACAGGGACTCGCCACATGCAGCTAGGACTCATAATGATCCTCCTGTTTTCAGCCTTCCCAGTGCTGCAATTACAGGTGCGGGGGCTACCACGCCAAGCCTTGGTCGCCGTCTCAGCCTGCCCTGGGGACAGGCCCAGCACTACAAGTGGAACCAAGGGTTGAACTCTTGGTGCCTGCACTGCCAAAGCAGGTGCTTAGTACACTGAGCTGGCTCTTTTTCTGTTTAAATGTCTACATTTATTTCCATTTTTTTCTGACTGATTCCTGATACCCCTGAGCTAATAACGTTTATTAACTACTGCTAGTGAAAGCCCTAGCTGGTGAAAGGGAGGCCTGAGTGACTGTGGGAGGGTCCACAGAAGAGTGCCAGAGCGCAGCTTCTCTCTCCTCAAGGCTGGAGATGGAGGAGAGCATCCTCGGTCTACTTGCACTTTCCCTTTACCAGTGAGAAGAACCTGTGACAGCAGATTTCCTAGCATGTCGTTGGCCAGACCAGAAGCTTATCTATTTGTAGATTCCATTTGCTTTTGCTAACTTACAAGCTATCCCTATAGGGTAATATTTGAAATACTAGTTTATTAATTCTTACAATTCTGTGGTTTGGCTATCTGTGCTCCTCTAATCTCTTATTGTTTCCCTTCTATCTCTGTCCTATGTAGTGATTTTTGAGTTTTTCCCCTCCTCCTCCTCCTTCTCTTCTTCTCCTCCTCCTCTCTCTGTCTTTCTCTGTCTCTGTCTGTCTCTATTTCTGCCTTCCCCTCCCTCTTTCCCTCACTCCTCCCATTTCCTCTTTTCCTCCTCATCTTCTTGTTCCTCCTCCTCCTTCCTCTCCTTCTCCTTCTACTGTTTGAGCATCATTTATGCTGTATTTGTGTTTTAAATATGATTGTGACAAACAACTAAAATATAGTGGTTCAAAAACAGGTCAGAAATGCAACAGGGCTCTCTCTGAGCTACAGTGCTGACTTCAGTAGGCTCCAGACAGGGCTCTGTCTTTTTGACTTTGCCAGGTTCCAAGCAGCTGGTTCCCCAGAGTTGTTGGCTCTTCCTCAGCCTTCCAGGGTCAGCAAGCGAAGTGGCACTGTTCTGAACATCCCTCCCCATCCCCCCGATTCCTTCTCCCCCCCCCCCCCGCCTCCTCTGTCACTTTTCAGTACTCTTATCAGTGTGACGGGGACTGCAGACAGTCCAGAATCACGTCTTCCACCAAGATCTTTAATATCAATCACATGTGCGAAGTCCCCTTCATTTACTTTATGGAAAAAATATAAAACAAAATTTTATAACAAAATAATAGAATAATAAAATAGTTAATATATTATACGTTTTTGTCTTTAAAGTAGCTGCTCAGAGTATAAGATAAAGGCATAAAAAATTTCTTCAATTCATATTAGCATAAACCTGCCTTTTTAATGAACGAAGAGACACTAATAGATGCGTTTTTTTCCATTTCCTTACTAACTTTTCCTTTTCAACCATCCCTGTTCCTTTTTCCTTTTGGACGATTTCTTCCCATTTCATATCTATTATACATTTTAGGCCTTATGTACTCTTTCAGTTTCTCACACTAAGGAGATATTTCTAATTTGAGTCTGATTTATTTCACTTAGGAGTATGGTCTCAAGTTTACCTATGAAAGTCTCAGGTTTATCTTTCTTCATGGCTCCACTATATAAAAATGAATCTTTTTTTATTCATTCGTCAGTTGATGGGCATTTGAGTTTTTTCTAAGATTTAACTATGATAAATTGTGCTGATATAAACATGGGTGCACATGTACTGCTGTGGAATGACGTTTTTCATTCTGGAAAGAATGGGACTTGTAATCCTAGTTTTTTTGAGCAATCTCTGTGCTATCTTCCACAGTGGTGACACCTGACTTCATTTCCACCACCAACAGAGAACACTGATTCATTTCTTGATAATAGTCCTTCGTTCTGGAGTGACATGGAATCTCAATGTTCTTTTAGTTTGTATTTAAGTGATCAATGACATTGTACATTTTTCATATATTTATTTGCCATTTGTATTTCTCTATTTGAGAACTGTGTATTCATCTCAGATGCCCAATTTTGAATTAGATCTTTGAATTTGGGGGGGCCTCATTTTTATAAAATTCATTATGTACTGTAAATGAAAACACTTTGTCTCAGAGACTGTAATTCTATCCCACCATGTGGGTTGTCTTTTCACTCTATTTGTCATTTCTTTTAGTGCAAAAAACTTTTTAATAAGATAAGATTCTTTTTAATGACATATGGTTCTTTGAAGTATTTTCAATGCAGTTTGAATAGTTTCGTTCAGGAAGTCTCTGCCTAAACCTTTGTCTTCAAGATTTCTACCTACTTTCTCTTCCATTAGATTTAGTGTTTCCTTTTTTTATGCATTGAGGACAGGGTCTATAGGGTCTCACTACACAGATCAGACTCGTAGTGATCCTCCTGTTTTCAGCCTCCCAAGCACTGGGATTACAGGCCTGCGCCATCATAGTAGGTTTCAATTGCTGCCTCAGCATGCCCCTTGGTCAGGGATTACATGGCATGTGGTGCTGGGATTGAACCCTAGTGCCTGCTCTTTGCCTAAACAGGTGCTTTAATCCACTGAGCTATCTGGCCAACCTGGTGTTTCTTTTCAACATGTGGCTTTTGGATCCATTTTTATTTTAGTTTAGTATATGGTGATAGACATGGGCTTTAGTCTTCAGCATGTGTATAGGTAGTTTTTCCAGCACCATTTATTAAAGAGGTTATCATTCTTCTAATCAATATATTTGGCTCCATTGTCAAATATAAGGTGGTTGAGTATGTTTATAGTTCTGGCTGTCTAAATGGTTGAACTGATCCTGAGTGCTGGTTTTTATTTATTTGTTTTCTTGTTTGATTTTTACCAGTACCATGTTGACTATATCATACTAGCTTTGTAGTATAATTTCAAGTTAGAGATTGTCATGTCTGTGCCTTGCCTTTGTTGCCTGGGATTGTTTTTGCTATTCTAAGTCTCTTCTATTTCCAAATGAACTTTAGGAATGTTTTCTTTAGTTCTGTGGGGTCTTCTAAAGGTATTTTGGCCAGGTAGATAGCTTGGGAGTGTAAGTACCTGCCTGAAAAATGCAAGGACTTGAGTTTGATCCTCAGTACAAAAAATAAATAAATAAAATAAACATAAAAGAGAAAGAAACAAAAAGAAAGAAAGAAAGAGAAGGAAGGAAGGAAGGAAGAAAGAAAGAAAGAAAGAAAGAAAGAAAGAAAGAAAGAAAGAAAGAAAGAAAGAAAGAAAGCTAAGGATAATCTTATCAGAATTGCATTAAATCTGCATAATAATGTTAGAAGTATGGCCAATCTCTCCACGTTTTCCTCTTACTCATGTTCAAGGGACATCTTTCCAATATCTGATATCCTGTTTGATCTTTTCATAATACTGTAACTTTAAGTGTATAGACATTTTACTTCCTTTGCCAGATTGATTCCTTAGTATTTCAGTTAATTAGATACTATTATGAAGGGTGTGCTTTGCCTAATTTCTCTCTCAATGAATGTTTTGTTTCTGTACAGGAATGTCACTGCTTTTTGAGTGTTGAATTTGTATACAGCTGCACAACTGAATTTGGTTATTAAACCTAAAAGTCTTTTGAATGAGTTTTTGGGGTATCCTATAAAGGGTATCATGTCATCTGCAAATAATGATAATTTCACTTCTTCCTTCCCTCTCCTTAGTCCTTTATTTCTCTCTCTTATCTAATTGCTCTGGCTAATGTTTCCAGAACTATGTTGAGCAGTAGTAGTAATAGTAGACACCCTTATCTTGTTCCTGACGTTAGGGTGAAAACTTGCAGTGTTTGTCCATTTAGTATAACGTTGGCTGTTGGCCAATAATATTTATCAGATTGAAGGGAAGACCACCTATTTCAGTTTTCTGTAGGGTTTTTATCATGAATGAGTATCAGACTTTGTCCAAACCTTTTCTGCATTATTAAGATGATCATATGATTTTTATCTTTGGCTCTATTGATATGGTACATTACATTTATTGATTTGCACGTGTTGAACCATTCGTACATTCCTGGGACAAATCTTACTTGTTTTGCTGTATTCTGTGTGCTATAACCTTATTGAAGACTTCTGAATCTATGTCTATGTGGTATTTTGGCCTGTAGTTTTCTACTTTTTTTTTTTTTTTTTTTTGGTTGTGTGTTTCTGTGGTTTTGGTATCAACGTAATACTTGCCTCCAGGACACCAGCTCCTCTTAAGTGTGAACAAGAAAGGCACTAACTGGGGCTTTGGGGGGGATGCAGTTTCCATCCTTCTTGCTCTCTCCTGCCTAAAGTCAACTCTGACACAGATATACCAATACTATTGTAATTCCCTTTTTATAAAGCTAGGTGTGGTGATCGACATTGTGGTGGCCAGGCTATTGTGGTAATTCTGCTGTGTCCTGTGTCCTAGAACTGTTCTGAAACTGCTGCAGTAGGAATTCCCACAGAGCTGGCCAGGTCTTCCCAGTCCTCCATGGAAACTAGCATTGGCAATCCAAGGTCCATCAATATTTATGGAGCCAGCAAATAATACCACTGGAAGTAAGGAGAGTTCCAGTCTCTCAGATGGGTCTGTTAGATGGCGGCTCCCCAAAGCAGATGCAGTTTGTTATCAAAGTTAGGAATGACATCAGGGGCTGGAGAAATAGCTTGGCAGTCTAACTAAGCACCTGCCTGGCAGGTGCCAGGACTCGGCTTTGATATCTGGTACTTCATGCCATGTCACCATGCCACTGTGCAGGCCCCAGAACCCCAGGTGTGTCATGCTGACCATCAAAACCAGCTGTGCATGCCTGTGCATGCCTGTGCGTGCCTGTAATCCCAGCATGGGGGAGGCTGAAACAGGAGGATCACTATGAGACTGAGCTGTGTAGTGAGTGAGACCCTGTACCAAATAAATATTAAAAACAATTAAAAAATAGTAACAAAAAATCGAAGGAATCTTGTCAAAGTTAAGAACAACATCAATGTCTAACATCAAAGTTTTGTGACTTGTGGTCACATATGCTTTATACTCTTTGCTATGAAAAAATGTGCATGGAGACCTGAGGTAAATGACAAATAGGGAAACAAGAAGAGAGCCCTTTAAAGCTCCCTGGAGAGAGACTGGTCTTATGTACAGGAGAGGCACTGTTCCCACTTGATAAGGACAAAAGCATCACTGAGTGATACTGCAAGCGGCCATCCTGGGTCAGCCAGAATGTTAAAAAGGTCAGCAAGGATGTTAAAAAGGATAACTTTACCATAAAACATTTCTCCTGAAACAGAGAAAGAAGCTTTATTATCATGTTGTTGTTCTTGTCTTCAAATCATGAATATAAAGTATAACTTCTATCCACTTTTAGGTACTTTTATTCTTATATGAATAACCCTAAATGTATTTACGAAAACCTTGTTCAATCGCTGTTTCTGTTACAGTGTTTGATTTTAAGGAAACATAAACATAAAATTTCCAGAACAAAAATAAATGGAATTCATAACAAGAAAAAAAAAATAAATAAAAAGGCAGAGACTTGCTCAGGCTGCTTCCAGGAAATTAGGCAATGTGCAGCTAGAGAGTGTGTAAGAAGACATACAAACTTCTAAGTAATAGTAAGGGTTTGATTTTCTCCCCTTATGACCCAAGGTTTGACGCCAGTGTCAGTTTGGTTCAATTGCACCCTCCAGGTATGCAAGATATTTAACAAAGATGTAAAACTTAAATGCTGAGTGACTGCTCCCTCTTGATACAAATTTGAGAAATATGTACCTAGATATTATTATAAAACATTACTCTCCTCTTTGGGGTACAGGATGGTGCAGTTAAAGATTTCTTCTTTTTAGAATGTGAAGAAGTTCAATGAAATGCTGGTGTAAAACAAGTAGGCATCATTGTTGACCTCATTACAGAAAGGATTCTAGAAATAACTCGCTGTGTGAATGACTCTCTCCTACATTTCTATTTCAGGAGCCTTTGTTCTCTTTCTGTCCTGGCATTGATTTGCTTCTCTGTGTGTGACTATGTTACTTTGAGCTAGACATCTCTCGTAACACCATCCCAAAAGCAAGGGATATTTTGGTAACAAAATTTACTGTGAAGAACAAAAGACATAGATGGTTAAAAGGTTTGGGTCTACCACTTTATCTACCCAGATTTAAAGATTTACATTTGAAAATGCTCTTTACCAGTTCATTCCATTAGTACTTATTTATTACTTTGCACTTCATAAAATGTTATAGTCCCTAAAGTAATATAAAAAAATTTGGTTAGCAACACAAAAGTTTAAGTACTTCCATAGAATGAAATGCTTATGAAGAAATTTATTAAGTTGTCTTAATTCAAGTCACTTTTGCATGTATTTTATTGTCTGAACACAGTATGAAGGCTATATTCTAAACATCAAAAAACTGCAAAAATGAAGAATCTTTAAATGACTTAGTTTAAAGAAGCATAATCTTACTGGTGCAGCAAATTTGAAACTACTTCGCTCAAGTTATGTGGTAAAGGGAATGATATTTATTCACTTGGTCATTATAGAAAGCCAGGATTCTCACTAGGGAGAAAAGAGATACAATTATGAAATGGGGAGGCTGAAAGGAAGAACTCTATATTATTGGGCTAAAATTAAAACTATCAGTGTAAATTTATAAATTTGAGGCTGTTTCTTAATTCTTCCCACTGAAAGAATATGAGTATTGTCAGCCAAAAACCAATTTGTTAAAATCTGATTGTAAGAAAGGTGCAGGTCCTATCAAGTGATTCTATCCTGTTGGATCATCATTTCCAAGAACTACTAGGCGGTCCTTTTCTAAGTGTCTGTATATGTTCTAAAACCTCCCCTATGTTTATGCAACTTAGAAAAATGTTATGTTCTACAGCATATCAACTCCTATTGAAGTAGTTATGTTCATTTGCTTGGTACTTTTCCTTTAAGTTTAAAAGTATAATTAAACTTGTATTTTGTGATTGTTTTTGGTCTGTGTTTTGAAATTCTTTCCATACTCTTTTATAAGGCTATGTTTGGACACAGAATTTGTTTAGAAATTGAATGATTTTATTAAAGGCACCATCACTCATACTAGTTGTACTTTGAAGACAGACTTAAAAATTAACAAAATTTAAAACATCTGTTGATTACTGATTACTATGCACCTGATACCCAAAGCCAAGATATGACCATTTAATTCATCATGAAACTTGTTATACTCCTTTTCATATTATTTAACTGCAAATAAAATTTCCTTTCAGGGCATCAGGGCAGCTAAGATGGAATTATCTGACTAAAATTTTAAAGCCATTCTTGAAGTATTACAGATAGACTATATTGAAAATAAACTTAAGTATTACTGTTTCTTAATGCTACTTTTTGTTAGATCTAATGATGAATGATGAGGTAAAATAACTTGAGGAGTTTTTCTGGCCTACACCCCTAAATTAAGTTTGCATTGACCTTTAAATACTGGTAGATTTTTCAGGAATGACCGATCTATGTTGCTGAGTATGCACTCTTTAATGAAAAGACAGAAGAATGAAGGGGAAGAGAAGGAAGAAGATGAGAAGGAGGTGGTGGTGATGGTGGTTGTGGTGGAAGAGGAAGAGGAGGAAGGGGAGGAGGAAGAGGAAGAAGAGGCCCAGCAGCAACGCACACCACCAAGGCTTGTTTCCAGGTACTATTTCCTTCCAAAATAAGTTCTTCCTTGGAAAGCGCAGCTTGCATTTGGAATTAGAAAATATAGGCACAGCCTATAATATTCTGTAGGCACAGACCAAAAACACCGACCCTGTGCAAACTACTACAGTCACCCCACTCTCTCAGCTGCAGCCTGTCTCCTTCCTTTGAACCACTACCTCTCACCCAGCACCCAATCTAAAGCAAGCCCCCAATTTCCTTTTCCTGCCCCCAGCATCTTCTAACATAAGTGAAGGCCTTACAATCAGGCCACGAGAATGCTGCTCATTCCTTGCCCTCTGCTGGGCACCATATGTGGTCTCTGTAGTGTAGCATACAGCAGAAAGCCAAGTGGTGTTGGGTGACAGGTGATGTCCTACCTCCTGTGCCTCCCAAAGGAAATAAGGTACATTGTGTGGTTTGTGCCACTCGGCACTTTTGCTGATAGTCTTGTGGGAACATAACCCTAGAACCTTGTACAGTGATACAACCAGAAGCCTTCTCAGAAAGGTTACTCCTGGCTGCCCTGTGTTGCTACTCCCTAGAGCCACCATTCACTAATTTCTTGGTCATTCTTCTTATGCTGCATTGTTAAATAATATGCCCATTCTGTTTCCTTTTAAATTACCTCCTTTTTTCTTTTTTCTTTTTCTTTCTTTTTTTTTTTTTTTTTTTTTTTTTTTTTTTTTTTTTTTTTTTTTTTTTTTTTTTTTTTTTTTTTTTTTTTTTTTTTTTTTGCTTGCTTTTCTTCACCACATTATCATTCTTGTACATATGGAAGAAAAATGTATTCACACTTAGAGGAAGGCAAAATGATAATTAATGGTTTTGAAACAAGAGCATTTTCACCATACCCTGTCTGATCCTTGTTTAATACTCTTGGAGAGTTTTGACTATGTTTTTCTCAGAAAATATGTGATTAATGATCCACAGTGGCAGAAGGCATTTTCTTTCATACCCATCTATATTCACTTCTACCTTTCTACATCCTCCCAATACATGTTAACCTCGATTTTTAAAAAAATTGTTCATCAGTGTTGACATCATTATGACTACAAATGCTGACCAAATATCTCAAATGACTCTTTAGCCAAGTGTCAGTCCACTTCCTACACACATGGAAAATCTGATGCTTCAGGTCCTGGCACTATTCTCTGTAGTTGTCTTGACGCTCCCTGAAAATACCCCAACCTGGTTTTATATTTGAGTTACATATCTAGAATGGCATTGACTGCTGCTGCTGATCACCATTAACAGCTTGAAGATACGTTCAGTACTCTGGAGCATTTCTGTAAAATGCTCTAAGGCAACCTGGGCTTGAACTATGATGGTTAATCTTGATAGTCAACTTGATTGGATTGAGAGAAGCTGAATAGATTAGCAAACCAAGCTTTTGGGGGTGCCAGCATGGGTTGTGGGGCAAAGCTATGGGGACTCTATCTAGTCACGGGCTTCTTCCTCTCTGGCACTGCTCTGCTTTCTGAATATCTTTACTCCAAATCATGGTGATTTTGTATAGGAGTCCATCAACCATTGACTGAACCTTCTGAAAGCAAGAGCAAAAATAAACTTGTGCTTCTGTGAGTTGATTTACTTATCAGGTGTTTTTCTTCAGCCTTGGAAAAGTAAAAAAAGACACAAATTCAGTCACTGTTTTCTCGTCACTATTAGTTAAATTCTTATAACTCCTTATAAAATTCTATAGAAAAAATCCAAAGTATTCTTCAAACTTAACCTTAAGTTCTTTGGTAGTCTGTAAATCCTGTGGTGAGTGACCTTCTGTAGCAGTAGTTGTGGGACTGCTACTTGCCAGTTTGTGCAAACTTCAGTTCCAGAGGCAAGAGAAAATACGAATACCTAGATAGTTGTGGTAGTTACTGCATAGAGTGTGGAGGAAACCTGGATTCCTCCTGAGAAAGGCTCTTTAGACCTAAAGGAAGTGATACACCATGGTAGTGAGTCAGGTAGATGGCGGGGAAGGGCGCTTAGGAGGAGACAAGTGGTTCACAGGTTTACCTTCCCAGTAGAGGAAGCAACTGGTGTCAAAAGAGGTAATAAGATTGCATGGGAAAGTACAGAGGAACAAGAGTTAAGATTAATAGCAGTAAAACTGAACCAAAAATAGCACAAACCAAACCTTAAACTTGAGATTTCTGAAGTGTTCTTAGTAGTTCAAAAGACAGATGTATGGTGGGCTCAAATTCTCAGAACTGACAGCTAGTTTGTAATTCTTTGGAAGTAAAAGTGAAACATCAGGCCTTGTCAGAAATGTTTTTGGTTTGATAACAATTCCATAACTAAGAGTAAATAATAATACTCTGCTGCTACGGACAGTTCCAAGAAGAAAAGTTAAAAGAGCTGGAGTCTGAATACCACCAATGTACATACACACACACACACACACACACACACACATTCTGAATTCAAATATGTGAACTGTCTCACCTAATAAATCAAGCAGAGAAAGAAAATTAAGGACTCCAATCAGCAGACTTGAGATCCACAACTCCCTGAGTAAGAGGCAGGAGCAGATCTGCAGGCATTTTCCTAACTGAATATCTCTGTTAACTTGATCTATCAGCTTATAGCAGGCAGGAGACAAACCTTTAACTTTCCTGAGGCTGTAGAACAATAGCACACAAGTCAGTGTTTCCGTGAAGTGAGGGAAGCTGAAAACAGAAGGATCATTACGCATTCAGTCTGTGTAGTGAGACCCTGTACACCCTATGTAAATACATTTTTTTAGAAAGTTAATTTTTAAAAAAGCTCTGTAAGGTAAGGGGCTGAGCAAGGCATGGGGACCATTTGAAGAAAGGCACAGTATGAGGGGCTTCAATAGATAAGGAGGCTATTTGAAGTCATTTATTGTTGTACGATTTTTGGTCTGATGCAGAAAAAACGATGAGAAGACCTGATGAATGTAGCTTCAAAATTGTACAAGTGGCGCACGACGCGGGGCATGGAAAATGACAAAGGGTGAGTTAAGAGAGGCCTGACTGCGTGGCAGAAGTACGCCCAGAGTAGGCGAGACCACCGGCAACAGCTCAGAGTAGTGGGAAATTCCGCTTCAGTAAAAAAATGAGTATGTCCGTCTTATTCAGGTAGTACTCAAAGGAGCGGGGTAAAAGTGAAACCTAAGAACTTCAAGGAATTATTTTGCCTTATAAAAAGGCATTGCTATTGGTTTCAGCCTAAGGGAAAGGCTGCTTTAAATTTAAAAGTTTGGAAACAAGTTATGAGAGCATTGCATCGTGCTCACCAAAATGGGGAACCAATTCCTCTTCATGTTTGGTCTCTTTGTAGTTTAATTTCCCTAGCTTTGGAACCACTGCAATCAGACTCAGTACAGTCTAAGAAATATTTAAACAGGTCAGCTTCAGATGCTGATACTGCTAAACCTCAAGAGCAGCCTCTGCACAAATGTAAATGTGTGCGTGAGACATTTTTAAGACCTCTGCCTCCTCCCTCTCAAATGTAGATGCTAGCATAGCATAAGGGACAAAACAGAGCAAGGGGGCCCTGTGGTGCATAATTATGATAAAGTTGCACCCCCTCAAGTCCCCCTACATGAAGGTGCTCCTCGGCATACAACAATTTATGTTAGGTCACTTCAGCTGCTCTCTGGATATGTGTCTAATCATAGTTACAGGCATAAATATCTATATAGACGTAGATAATGTCGATGAAATGAAAAAAAATTTATTCATGTGCTGTTTTGCTATAGCCTCATGAAAGTTAAAGGTCTGTCTCCCACTTGCTTCAAGCTGACAAATGTATAGCTTATCATGTAGTCCTATCTATTTATATTTATATACATTCAGATTTCTTCTATTGATGTAGAAAGATATAGGTATTTTCTGGTATATATATGGTGTGGGGGTGTGTATCTATCAAAAGACAAGCTTGCAGCAAGCTAAGTTCTTGAACAGCAAAAGAAACAATAAAGAGTGAAAAGTAGCAATGAAAGGGAGACAGTGTTTGCAAATCATAGACATAATGAGTTAAAATCCAAATTATATAAAAAGTTCTTACAACATGATAGAAAAAAAAATCCAGTTAAATGCAAAGGACTTGAATAGATATTTATTCAACAGGACTTACAAATAGCCACAGGAACAGATACTTGACACTCAAGGAAATGTAAATAAAAATCACAGTACCACCCTATGCCTGCCTTGATGGTCATTACCAAACAATAGAAAGCGCTGGAAAGAGGTGGAAAAACTGGGACACATGAGGTCAGAGGGAACATAAAGGCTGCATCTGCTGTGGAAAACAGTATGAAAGTCCCTCAAAAAATTAACATAGAATTATCACACAATCCAGCAATCCCACATCTGGGCATTCATTCTAAATAATTGAAATCAGGATTACCAAGAGATATTTGCAGGACTGTGCTACCTTCTGTGCCCCTCAGAATACGTGAGATGTGGAAACATCCTAAATGTCCACCTTTACTCAAATGGATAAAGAAAGTGTGGTGTTGATATATGCATTATTCAGCCTTAAAATACAAGGACTTTGTTACAAATGGAAGTATGATAAACGTGCAGAATATTATGCCAAGTTAAATAATCCAGGATTGGAAAGATAGCTAAGCGATCTAAGCACCTGCCTGGCTAGTGCAAGGATCCAAGTTCAAATCCTAGCATGGCAAGTTGTGCTGGTCCTGGAACACTGGGAGCACACCACGTGGCCAGCAAAACCAGGCATGATGGTGCACTCCGGCAATCGCAGCACTGGGGAGGCTGAGAGAGGAGGACCACTATGACACTGATCGGTGAAGTGTGACCTTGTACCAAATAACTAAATTAAAAAAAAAAAAATAAACCAGTAACAGTAGCGCTGGTACTGCTTGATTCATTCATATGAAATATACAAAGTAGTCAAATCCAAATACTGAAAGACTTAGTGTTTTATTTTTGAGATTTAAATCCTTAGTCATTTGGAATTGATTTTTGCATATGCTTGGAACAATGACTGCAAATTCAACTCCAGTTATTTTTTTCTTAGCCCATTTGTTATGGTTAATGTCTAGTTTTCCCTCTAAAGCCTCATGCAATCATGGGACGTGGCTTCTATAGATTGAGACTTGATTTGTGATCCCTGGGATTGTGTTACAGTACTGATGGGAGTACTGGTCTAAGTAGGGCTGAGACTATGTGTGTGGTCTAGGGAGGATATCCTAAGCCAGAGAGCCTGAATGTAATATAAAGAGAGATAGAGAGACAGACATGAGTTGTTGCTCTGCTGCTGTGTTTGGTTGGCTGCCTCTGTTGCCATTTCGTTGCTGTTCTGCTGCCATGAACTGGATGCTCTCTGCCCTGTTCCACTTAGCCTTGGACCAGCTGAATATGGACTCAAACTTTCAGTAACTGTGAGCTAAATAAACCTTTCCTTCTTTCATTTTGAATGTCGGGTATTTGTCCCAGCAACGAGTAAAAAGAAACTAAGACACCATTCTATTTTTCTTGCCCTATTAATCAAGTAATCTTTTCTTTCTCCATTGACTGGCCATGTCACTTTAGTTATATGTCACTCTTCACAAATATTTTTTGCTTCTCTTATACCAGTATTAGATGCATTAGTTACAATAATTTTACAGATGTTTTGATATCATTCTTATATGAAATTCCTCTTCAAAAATTGCCCAGGCTGTTTGAAGATATTTATTCACTCACATTTAACTCCAGAAAAATTATGTCAAATTTTAAAAGAAATATTCCATTTCTATGATAATTTTCTACTCTTTTATGCATATTAAAATATGTCATAATGAGCTGGAGAGCTCCAGCTTAGTGGTGGAGCAAGTACTTCATACACATAGTGTCTCGGTTGGAGGCCTCTCCCCACAAGGAGGGGAAGGGAGAAAGAGAGATCCTAGTACATAGCCATAATTTTCCCAGTATAGATCATGCTGGCTTTTAGTTTAATTCATTACTTAATGCATTATATTAACCAGTGTCTATTCTATGAATATTTTTAAAATTTCCCTATAAAGCCAGCTGTAGTAGTTTCATCATAGCAGAACTGTTTTTTAATGCATTTTATTAATTTCAATGAGAAAGAATAGTAATGAAACAGTTTCAAAACAGGTTGGTAGGACAGTTACAATAACTAATACATTGCATATTGTTATCTTTATAGTAGTCATTCAGAGTACAAGATATAGACATGATATCTTGTTTATGCACTATTACTATAAAGGTTTCTTTTCAGTGAACTAAGAGAAGATAGCTGTATAGATGGTCCAATAGCCCATAAGAGTATTGAGTTATGAGCAGAACTGGCAATGTCAGAAGTGGTTGACTTGAGCCTTTTAAAGCTCATCATATTAATATGGCTTTAGTTTTTATACCTTGTAGTTAGACTTTTCTGTTGGATGGTTAAGACCAAGATAAAGCAAGACATATATAACAAAAAATGCAGCTTTTGTGTCTGACAAGGTCAGTAAAATCCCCTCAGGACTTACCCTGAAACCAAATAAATCAATTTAGAGATCTTTTGTCAGTGTCAGCCACCTGGATGAGTCATGGCCATTGCTTGACCAATTTGCTATCAGTGAAAGTCTGAGGGAATGTTTCCTCTCTAGGTAACTCTCCTTAGGCACACTATTCATCATTGGTCACTTTCCCCTGTATCCCCATAATCTCCTTGATTAGAAAATTTAGGGCACCACTCAGTTACAGGACATTACAGCACAGGTTCTCTTATGTCCAGAGTCCTCACTGAACTTGAAGGGCCAGGGCTAAAATACTGGCTGTCCTTACAGTCCATCTTTTTTCCTAAATTTTGGTCGCAAGCTTGAGCTGTTAACCAACAAAAAGAGAAGCTTAATGACATTACTACCCTTTAACAAAGGCACCTGAGCTTAACATCACTGTCTTTCTGAATATCAAATGCCTTAGACATAACATCAAACAGGTATTTTCCAACAATCACTGATATTTTAAACTTTAAATCCCTATAGAATGTGAAAAAACAATTGCACACTTTACACAGAAGTTTATGAATCTAATTATATACAAAATTGCAGCAGGACAATCCAATAGCATTTTTTTTCTTTGTCTCTTATTCTGCTTTATTACCTTTTTTTAAAAAATTACTTGAGAGTATAGCAATAAGTGATAGGACATTAGAAGCAGTATGCATTTAGAAGATTAGAACAATAGGTATTCCAAGCATAGTTTTAGTACTACACATTGCTATCCTCGGGGGTAGTTTCTTAGTTCACATATATCAACTCATATAATTAGTCAGGGTGAGAATTCCACCAATTAGCTGCTGGTTTCAAACCTGATGGAGATTCTTAGCACCATTGTCCTAACCATCTTGTGTATATAAATGTATAGTTTTGCCCCTGCATGTTTCCTAACTTTTCTCCTTGCTCTCTATTGTTTAATTCTTAATTTCTTACTTTCCATTTAACTGTAATACACCTTTCAATTTTTCTTTATTCTTTTGAGATTTACACTAGGGAGAGTATACGATATTTACACATGTATGTCCAGTTTATTATCCTTATATCTTCAAGATACATCCACTTATATATGAAGGATTCGAGTTTACTATTCTTTATAGCTAAGTAAAACTCCATTGCATAAAAGCACCACATCTTTTTCATCTATTCTTTAGGGGATAGGAATTTTGGTTGGTTCCAAGATTTGGATACCACAAATTGTGCTACTATAAACAACTGCACAAATATCATTATACTATGATTTTTTCCATTCTTCTGGCAAAGTTCCCAGTAGGGGGATACATGGATTGAATGGGATAGTTTTTAAGTAGTCTCCGCATTGATTTCCATAATTGTTGCGACAGTCTACATTGCCATTAGCAGTGGAAAAGGGTTTCTTTTCACCACTGTCTCTCCAACATTTGTGGTTGGTTAATTAATTTATAATAGCCATTGTTGGTGGTATCTAAGTGTTGTTTTAATTTGCATTGCATGGATGGCTAGTGATGTGGAGCATTTTTTCATGTATTTACAAGCTTCTAGTATTTCTTCCTATGAGAAATGTGTGTTCATCTTGGGTATCCATTTCTGGATTGGGTCTTGAAGTTAGGGACCCTAATGCTTTTTAGTTCTTTATGAGTTCTAGAGAGAAGACTATTGTCTGAGTGCTTATTAGCTAAAATTTTTTTCAAAATTTCTGGGTTGTCTTTTCACTCGGTTGGTAATTTCTTTTGATGTGGAAAAGCTTCTCAATAATAGGATGTCCCAGTTGTTAATACTTTTAAGTATTACCTGTGCAGTTTGATTTTTGTCCACGAACTGCTTGCCGTGAAGATTTTCTCCTACTTTATCTTCTAGGAGATTTAGTGTTTCCATTTTAATGTTTAGATCTTTAATGCATTTTGACTTTAGTGTAGTGCGTGGTGATAGACTGGGTCAAGTTGTAGTTTTCAGCATGTAGAGATCGAGTTTTTCCAGCAACATTAGTTAAAGAGGCTATGTTTCTTCCATTAAGCATATTTGACCCCTTTGTTGAAGATAGGGTGGCTGAGTGTGTTTGTAGTTGCTTCTGTATCTTCTAGTCTATTCTATTGATCCTCACACCTTTTCCCCCAATACCATGCTGATTTTATCAGAGTAGCTTTGCAGTATAATCTCAAGTCAGGAATTGTAATGCCTCCTGCCTTGTTTTTGTTGCCCAAGATTGCCTTTGCTATTATTGCTGTTTCTAGTTCCAAATAAACTTTAGAAATGATTTCTCTAGGTCTGCGAGGTATGTTGCTGATATTTTGATAGGGATTGCGTTAAATCTGTATAACAATTTGGGGAGTATGGCCATCTTCACAATGTTGGTTATTCCTATTTAGGAGCAGGGAATATCTTTCCATTTTTCTGAAATCCTCTAGGATCTCTTTTTTCAAAGTACTATAATTTTCACTTAATAGATATTCTACTTCTTTAGTTAGATTATGTCCTAAGTAGTTCATTTTCTGTGGTTCTATTGTAAAAGGCATTGTTTCTCTAATTTACCTCTCAATATGTTTGTTAACTGTGTAGAGGAATGCAATTGACTTTTGAGTACTGACTTTGAATCCTGCTATACTTCTGAATTTTTATATTTATTCTAGTAGTCTCTTGGAGGAGCTTTTTTGGTCTTCCAGGTAGAGTACAATGTCATCTTTAAATAATGATAGGTTAACTTCTTTACTACTCTCATTCCTTTTATTTCTCTCTCTTGTTTAATGGCTCTAGCTAATGATTCCAGAACTATACTGAATAGGAGTGGTGATAGAGGACATCCTTGTCTTGTACCTGATCTGAGAGTAAAGGACTTCAGTTTTTCTCCATTTAAAATTATGTTACCAGTTGGATTGTCACAGATGGCTTTTATTAGATTAAGGTAGAGTTCATGTATTCCAATTTTCTGTAGGACTTTGGACATGAATGAGTGTTGTACACTGTCAAAAGCCTTTTCTGCATCCATTGAGATGATCATGTGGTTTTTGGATTTGGCTCTATTGATGTAGTATATCATGTTTACAGATTTGTTTATGTTGAATGAGTTTTTCATTCCTGGGCTGAATCCTACCTGGTCATGATGTATAATATTCTTAATGATCTGCTGTATTCTAGTGGCAAGGATTCTACTGAGGATTTTTGCATCTATGTTCATGAGGGAGATTGGCCTGTAGTTCTCTTTTTTAGTTTGCATCTTTCTCTTGTTTTGGCATCTGTATATTGCATGCCTCCAGGAATGATTTTGGAAAGATTTTTTTCCTTTTCAATTTCACTGAAGACTTTGAGGAGTATTGGCATTATGTCTTCTGTAAATTTCATGTAAAATTTGGTTGCAAATCCTTCAGGACCTGAACTTTTTTGTCGGTAAGTTTTATTATTATTATTATCAACAATAATAGTAATATTTTGTATTTCATTGGCTGTTAATGGGTTATCGAGAGTTGTTATATCTTCTTGATCCAGTTTTGACAACTTTCTAAGAGTCTGCCCATTTCTTCTGTGCCTTCAATTCTGCGAGAAAAAAAGATTCTCAAAGTAGCTATTTATGACCATCTGAATCTCCCCTGGGTCTCTGGTAATTTCACCCTTGTCAATCCTTATTGCCTAAATGTGAGTTTTTTCTTTTCTCTTTTTGATGAAGTTAGCTAAGGGCTTATCATTCTTATTTAATCTTTCAAAGAACCAGATTTTTTTCTTGGCTGTCCCAGGGATTGAACTTAGAACCCTGTGCTTGCCAGGCAAGCACTTATTCTGCTGAGATATCTCCCCAGTCAAAGCCAGCTTTTCAATTTGTTAATTCTTTGTGTTATTTTCTTTATCTCAATTGAATTAATTTCTGCTCTAATATTTGTAATTTCCTCCTATCTTTGGGCTTTGCATTTTGTTTGCACTTGCTTTTCTAGATGTTTGAGATGCAGCATTAGGGTATTTGTTCCCATTCTGTTTTCCTAATGTGCGAGTTCACATCTATGAATTTTCCTCTAAGAATGACTTTCATTACATACCATAAATTCCAATAAGATGTGCTTGAATTTTTGTTGAATTTTGCATATTATTTAATTTCATCTGTATCCCATTGGTTGCTGAGGAAGGTGTTGTTTAATTTTCATGTATTTGTGGGAGTTTTGTAGCTTCTTTTGTCATTTATTTTCAGTTTCATTGCACTAGGATAAGATAATATGCATGGTATACTTTCTGTTTTCTTGCATATACTTAAGCATGATAGGTGGACTGTTATAGAAAATGTCCCATGAATAGCTGAAAAAAAAAGTGTATTCAGAAGTGGTTAAGTGTAACACTCTGTTTATGTCCACTAAGTCCATTTGTTCCAAGTTCTGGTTCAGTTCTGCTACATCTTTGCTAGTTTTTTGCCTCCTTAACCTATCTTTTTGGGGTAAGGGTGTGTTAAGGTCTCTTGTTAAGATCGTGTTATTGGATATTAGATTTTTCATGTTCATTAAGATTTGTCTTATATAGCGGGTGCTTCCATGTTGGGTGTATACATATTTATGAGTGTTGCCTCTTCCTCTTAAATTTTTCCCCTAACCAGTAGGTATTGACCTTCTTTATTTCATTTGATCATTCTTGGTTTGAAGTTGAGAAATTTTGCGAATAGGATAGCTACCTCTGCTTTTTTCTGAGGTGCTGGGATATGTAGTGTTGCTTTGCATCCTTTGACTTTTAGCCTAAGAATTTCTTTGTGCGCTAAGTGTGTTTCTTATATACAGCATATTGTTGGATTTTGCTCCCTAATCCACTGTGCCAGTCTACTTCTTGTAATGCATGGATGGAGTCCATTTACATTTATGGTTATAATTGAGATGTATTGACTTATGAGTGACATGCTATTTACCTACTATTGTTTACTTCTTTTTCTCCTGTGTTTAATTGGTTGCCCTATGTGGTGGGTTCTTTACACTCTCCTTCATGGAATTGTGGTCATTTTGATCCTTTTCTAGAATATCTTTTAGTAAACTGTGCAAGATTATCTTTGTCATCATTAATTCTTTAGTTGTTCTTTGTCATGGAAGTATTTCACTTCTGCATCAAACTTGAAAGAGAGCTTTGCAAGGTATAGCAGTCTGGGCTGAAATTTGTTTTAATGAAGGAGTTGAAATACTCTGCTCCGGGGCCCAGCGGGATGGCTCAGTGGTCTAAAGCCCCTGCTTGGGAAAGCCTGGGTGGCTTCAGGGACCTCGGTTTGATCCCCGGCACAACATGCTGGGCCAGCCCTGCCCTCAGGGCGGGCTGAGCCAGCCATAAAAATGAGTGAATAAACAAAGGTTCTGAAACAAGAAAAATAAATAAATAATAAATAAATAAATAAAATAAAAATTTTAAGAAAGAAAGAAATACTCTGCTCCATGTTCTTCTTCATTTCATAGTTTGTAAAGAGAAATCTGCCATTATTCTGATGGGTTTTCCTTTAAGTGTGATCTGTTTCTTTTCTCTAGCAGTTTTTAGTGTATTGTTCTTCTGGATTTCTAGGATCTTGACTATTATCCCTGGGTGCTTTTAATTGGTTTGTTGTTATCTGGAGTTCTGTACACTTCAGCTACCCGAATGCCAGGTTGTATTCCAATATTTGGGAAGTTTTCTGCTATTATTTCTGCCCGTATTCTTTCTATATCATTTTTGTTGACTCCTTATTTCTTGCTGATTTCCATTAATTTCACTTCGCTCATGGTTGCATCATCTACCAAAATTCTTACTCAAGACAGATTATATGGTTAAGGCAGTTATAGTTTTGTATTTACAGAATTTGTTAGGAAAACTAATAATGGGTAGTGATATTTAGCAGTTGACAAACTTTTGTAACTAGTAGGTTTATATTTTAGACAGTAAGAGCAAACATTGTGTATATGCAGCTAAGCTGATATTAAACTGGGAATTTGTATTTAATTTAGCTCTCCTAAGTTCTATCTAATCACCACTCCTTGATATACCTGGGGCCTTCCAGGCAGACTAGATTCACCCGGTTACCTGTTGTCCCCTCTGTATATCAAGAGAAAAAGAGAGAAGCCACTCTCATAGATTTGGGTCTAGTAAAGTATTTCAGTTTACTGGGTCTGGATCTACCAAGTTTCGACTTGTCCATATGTGTCAAGATTGGGTCTGGCTGCTGTGCTCAGCTTTTTCCTCCTGCAGCCCATGGGACTGCAGCACACCACATATAAGCCAGGTCTGGCCTGGGTCTGGAGGGTCCAGGAGTGTGGAGGAGAAGGTCTCACACCAGCTGGGCCTGGGCTGGGTCTGCAGTTGAGGGGCCATTTATGGGACAAAGGCGTCATTCAAGGCTATTGGGCTTGGGCTGGGTCGAGGGTAGTCACCAGTTGCGGAGTGAAGTTCTCATTCACACACTGCCAGGTCTGGTTGGGTCCAGGGGGCCATCATAGCAGAACTGTAATCTTTTCAATTTCTTTAATAGCTACAGGACTACGAGAGTTTATTATTTGTGAGGTCATTTCTAGTATATTTTCTAAGAATTTATCTGCTCCATTTATGCTTTCAAATTTATTATGGGATTTTGATAACATTATAATAATATCTTTTTATTCTGTAATGCATCTGTTTACATCTAAATTTACTCACCTTGTGTACTTTATATATTTTGCTTTTTCAGGTGGTCATTTTTAGTAGAAATGTATCTAGTGTTCTTTCTTTAAGAAGTTAATTTTTTTATTGTGACTCTCTATATTGTTTCTTTGGTTTTATTTTGCTGACTTCTCTTGTGGTTTCCTGCTCTCTCTTCAGTTTGCCTTAGGGTTATTCCATCAATTTTTAAACATCTTAAAATAGACATTTTCCCCATTAATATTGAAGTTTTCTTCTTTTTATCAGATTTAAAACTAAACATTTCTCTGAAAGATAACGTAAGAGAACTTTCACTTCTGCTACATCACACAGATCTTTTAAGTATCCTCTTTTCATTGTCATTCAGTAAATTTCCATTGTGGTTTCTGCTTAAACTTCTGAGCTATTTAGAAGTGGGTATTTCAGTGTCTAAGTATGTTCAGATGTTTTCTTTTGCTATTAATTTTTAACTCAATTACATGGTAGTAAAAGTTGTTGTTCTACATGGACCTATCCTTGTTACCTAACATTTGGTCAATTGTAAATGTTTCCTGTAAACTGAAGAAAATTATGTTTCTCTCTAATTTTTAGCAATAGAGCTCTGTAGAATTTCAGGAGATCAAGGTTATCAATCGTATTCCTCAAGTTTTCCATATTCTTTTTGAGTTTTCCCTGTTTGACCTATCAGTAATCCAGGGTATATTTTACAGCCTACTCCTGTAAGAGCAGATTTGTCAGTTATTTCTGGTAGTTCACCTGCAGCTTTACCTATTTTACTATTATTATTTTTTTGTGTACAAGGTTCAAGCTCAAGACCTTGTGCTTGCCAGGCAGGCACTTATGCTGCTGAGCTGTCTTCCAGGCCCGCTTTCATCTATTTTGAAAGTATTTAATTAGACTTATGCATATTTTAAATTGCCTTGTCTTGACGAATTGGTGCGTTCCTCAGTATTGTGATCTTTTAAATCTGTTTTACCTTACAGTTTTATTCTACATTAATATCCATTGAAAATAGCATCAATTTATTTTAGCTACATTTGTTTTTGCATCTTTTTATTTCAACCTTCTAAACAACGTATGCTGGTGCCCACCTATACTCCCAGCACTTGGGAGGCCGAGGCAGGAATACCACGGTGAGTTTGAGATCAGCTTATGCTAGAATGTGAGCTCAAGAACAGCCTAAACTGAATAGTGAAGCGCTGTATCAAAAATAAATAAATAAATAAATTGAAAAACAAGCCTAAAAAATTACAGATTTAAAAAATTCAATCTCTCATGTTTATCTTTCATCATTTACTTATTTATTTTTTTCTTCTTTTTGAAACAGGGTTTCACTACACAGTTCAGGCTAGTTTCTAACTCATAGGTATCCTCCTGCCTCAGCCTTCCAAGTTCTGTGATTACAGGCATGATCCATGAGGTCTGGCTCTCCATTTACTTCTAATGATAGCAGTTTGATAAATTTTTCATTTGTCTTCTTTTAATTTGTCTCCCGTTTTGTTTTCTTTTCCGTCTTTCATATTAAAAAAAGTGGTATCCAGCTTCCATAACCTAATAACAACACTGTCCTAGATCCTCTGTTTCCTCCTCAATGATGCCCACCATACTGATGTATTACCTAGAGTTAATTTTCATCCACTGCTTTATTTAATTAACATACACACAAATGAGACTTTTTTTTTTTCTTGTTTCAGAACCTTTGTTTGTTTATTCACTCATTTTTATGGCCGGCTCAGCCCACCCCGAGGGCAGGGCTGGTGCAGCATGTGGTGCCGGGGATTGAGCCATGGTCCCTGAAGCCGCTCAAGCTTTCCCAAGCAGGTGCTTTAGACCACTGAGCCATCCCGCAGGGCCCCCAAATGAGACTTTAACATAGCATAAATTTGTTACTATAACCAAGCTCAAACTATAGAATACTACAGATCAGACATGAGGACCACAGTTTTGCCTTCTTCAGAGCAATTGCTCCACCTGAAGTCATCACTTGTGAGATAACTCAATCATCACCATGGCTGAGTTAAGATGCTTCTAGAGGGGTATGTGGTTCCTGGGCCAGCCTAATGCCCCACAGCGCATTGTTCCTTAGGGTGCACAAAGCTGAGCGTGCTGTTAGCAGGACAACCAGCTGCAGGAGACACACTGCGTCACTGGCTGGTGTGCCTCTCACTGGGCTCCTCCCCTGCACCCTGCTTCCCAGTGGTCCTGAAGCCAGCAGCTTTACTCCTCATGGCTCCTGCCATGGTGTTCCGGCCTTTGCCGCAGCCAACAATGGACTGTACTCTGCACCCTGAGCCAAATTAAACTTGATTAACTATACCACATTTCTTGTCATTCTTCTATTGATATGCATTTGGATTGTTTCTAGTTTAGTGTTATACTATTATTCTATTAAGTATATACTTACTTCTAGGGAATGGCATAATCTTGTTCACTATCAGATGTATTTACTGTTATTTGTTCTACTTTATGCTTTCTTTCAATTTTAGTATCTGTTGCACATAATAATTTCTCCTCTGTTTTTAATGTTCTCTTGTTTAGAGTTTTTTTTCAATGCCTTCCTTTCTTTTCATGATTTTCACTAATTTTCAAATTACTGGTTTGCCACTCTCAATATTTTTCTTGAAAGTCTTGTTTAGCATGTTATTTTATTTTGCAATGGATGCACTCCTCAGATGTCTTGTAATTATAGCCAGTGAGGCCCAAGTCCCCCGTCAGGATCAGGCAAATACTCTTTGCCTATCCGTAGGTTCCCCAGATGGACTCAGTGAAGGAAGCAGTGGTGAATAAGCCTACAGTTAAGGGTCCTACAAATCAGTCACTCCTTAGTACAAAAACGTGCTGCCATGTACGATGTCAGATCCTCACCCTTTGATTCCTCAGTGAGAATTATTAGCAGGAGACACTTGGAGACTGCAGAGCCTCAGCCCCAGACACTGAAATGGGAAGAAACAGAAGCATGCAACAGACCAGAAAGACTATCTCATATTCACTCTTTGCAAGCATGAGAGATATGGATTGGATGTCTAGAGCTTACTCTTTTTTTTTCTTTTAACTAGGGATAGAACTCAGGACCCTGTACTTGCCAGGCAGGCACTTATTCTACTGAGCCATCTTCCCAGCCCCTAGAACTTGCTCATGCATGCACCTGTAGCAGACCACAGCTGCAAAGCCAACGGCTGAGAGAAGGAAGAGTAGACCTTCCAGTCTTCTCTTACATATCTTTGCTGAGTTGCTTCCTGGTCCTAAACAAAGATGTCCCAACACCCACAGCACACAGTGTTTCCAGAAGTTCCAGTGACCTAGCTGTGCTCACCATTCTTTTCCCAGCTATAGAAAAATTAAAGTCAAACAGACAGAGGCAGACAGAGGCACTCCGAAGTGCCAGGCTGAAAGTATACATCAGGCAAGTCTTCAATCAGCATCTGCCTGCAAATAAGATTTTGACCCTGTGCAAGTTGCAGGTGATTTTTCTAGCACAAACTGAAGACTGCCTCAACCAGGCCAAAAAGTTGCTCTATATTATAGCTTGCATGCTAAGAGGCATAGTTTTTATTATAGTGAAACATTCAAATCCTGCACATAACCAACTGGTTTTGCCCCTTAACTTTCTTTCTCAAGAATTTCTTTATTTTTATCATTTTCTTCCTTGTTTTCTGATAATTACTTTATGTTATTTCATTATCTTAATTCTATTCTTACAACACAGTGTGCTACCTGGCCTGAATCCATCCAAATTCTTGATAAGTACTTGATGTAATGACCACAGCACACACTTGTGGTTTTATTGTCTGTAAACTTGTCGGACCTGGAAGAACATATTTTATCTGTCTGAAATTTGTGTTTCCCAGCCACAACTCTGATCAGACCAAATAAACTCTTCATTTCTTAATCAATATGTGCCTCCATTTCTTATAAGGGTGTGAATTTTAAATTTTTATTTATTTATTTTTTCTTGTTTCACAACCTTTGTTTGTTTATTCAGTCATTTTTTTTTATGGCCGGCTCAGCCCACCCTGAGGGCAGGGCTGGCACAGCATGTGGTGCCGGGGATCGAACCACGGTCCCTGAAGCCGCCCAAGCTTTCCCAAGCAGGCGCTTTAGACCACTGAGCCATCCCGCCAGGCCCCAAGGGTGTGAATTTTAGAAGACTGGTCAGTAGTCCTGGTATTTCAGTATCCTGGTCAGTACCAGCTCTGGACCCTTGGCCATTTCAGATTTTTAAATCATACACAATGGATATCATGCTTGTTAGGTCTACTAGTTGTGAATGAGACTACATTTAGAGCTTTACCATTTGTGTCTAAACTCAAACTGACTGCAAAAGAGATATAGCATCCTCCTTCTTGTTAGATAGAGTTGTGTGTTCAGCTATGGTTAATAAATAAGCATGAAATATTGAGTGTAGTACAACTACAGGCATCATTCTTTCATACAGAGGTATCAATAGGACAAGATTTGCCACTGGGTTTTATTAAGGTGAGTTTAAGAAAAAATTGTAAAAGAGCTCCTTTGTTTTGCTGTCAAGTATGAACACTAACACGTGGCAACTGGAAGGAAGCTGAGAAGTTATCTCTAGTTTACGCATCCTGGGTGAGGCCAACTGCCCTTGGTTTTTTCTACCCTGCTGAAATGGTGGCTTATACAATTTTCAAAATTCACTGATTAATTTTCAAAAAATAGACACCACACACTACCTCTAAGAAGAATATTCCGATGAAGAGTCCTTGCACACAGTGTACCCTAAATTTCAGGCTGACTTCCTTGCTTCTTGTCAGCATTGGTTGCATTTTCAAGTCATATCAAAAACATTATTTATTTTCTTTTTTATAGAGTTAAAAATATCTAAGAACTCTATGTTTTAACTAGAACTTTTTACTTTCTTTTTTTTTTTTAAGGTCATAATAGAAAAATCGAATCTAAGTCTATAAAAGCAATAACATGTTTTAATGAAGTCTGACTAACATTTGAGTTTAACTTATACTGAAAATTCTGTAGCTTTTACTAATAAGATATTTTAATATTCATTCAAGTAAATATAAATTATGCATCTTCTTTATGTAGGGCATTTTGAGAACAAGGAATTTCTGGAGTCAATCAAAATGGAGGAGAAAAATGCCCCTTCCCAACAGGGTACTTCAGTTTCTTAGCTGCCCAGCCAATAGTTCTTGTTCCAGTCCCAGTTGCTTCTGTCTCTTAGAAATCGATGGTTACTGTGATGCCACTGAATAAATGCACCCCCATTTGACAGGCCATTCTGCCTTTGTACTCCCAGCTTGCTTATACCATATAAGCCCTAAAACACAAAAGATCAGGGCCTGATATTCTGGGAATGACCCCAGACAGTGCCCACTGATATAAACAAATCTGCTTCCAAATCGTGGATATTGCTTTGGTGTCTCTGCCTGGCACTGCAAAAGGTCAGGCCTGTATGGAGGTGGTGGGGAAAATGACTATGAAAACCGGCATAACACAAGAGCAAACAATGGGGTAAGTGCTACAAAGTGTTTTAAAAATAACTTAAATGGTTGCAGCAACTTAGACCGTACAGAATTTCCTCTCAGGTGGGGAATCTGACAGAGCTTCACGGGAAAAGTGAGGTTTCATCTGGCCTTTTATAATAGGTAGAATGGAAATATGAGGTGGGTAGGACACTGGAGAAAGGAAGTTGAATTAAATTTCAGAGGTCAGGGAAGAGAAGGCTGAGTAAGCAAGCCAGAGAAGCTGAAGAGGTCATTGGGTGAAAGATAAATCAAGAAGAACATTTGAGTAAGTACACATATTCTCAGACAATCTTTGTTTTAATAACAGGGAACCTGTGAAGGAATAACTAGAAAAACAAATAAAAGTTTAAAGTTTGATAAAGTCTCAAAACCTTACAGAAAAATTGAGTCCCTGTAGAACAGATCTGCTGGGATTAGATGACTGTCTCCATTTCCAACCGTTCAACAAAACACACGGCCGAAACCCAGAGCACATGAGTATTGTGTGTGTGTGTGTGGGGGTAGCATTAGTGGGACACCTTTGAGGCCCTTCTCTGTCTCCGTGAGCTTCATCATTACTAAGTGTTGGCTCTATGTATTCCTAAATCCTTTATACTACTTAAGCATTACTGTAACTCTAAAAGCTGGTAAAATAATACTGGTAGATGTGTTAAGAAACACTGTAAAGAACAAAGTTAAATGATTTGCAAAGAACTGGCAACAAGGGTGGATCAGACATGAAGTTAAGTATAAAAAAGAAAGTAAAAATTGTACACAATGAGAAAAAATCTTATAAAAATGGTAAAATTGAAAATAACTTTAAGGAAGTCACTTTGGATTATTTAATAAATGAATTAGTGCTTTTTAAAAGAACATAAAATAAGAACCATTAAAAATGATACAAAATCACAAAGCTTTTCTGCTGGAGGGTTGAGAATGTAAGTTAACAGACCGACAATTGGAGAATAAGAAGGGCTATAAGGATAGCCAATATTTTGGCCCTAGCCCTTCAAGGTCAATAAAGACCCACGATATAAGAGAACCTGTGCTGTAATATCCTATAACTCAGAGGTGTCCCAAATTTCCTGGTCAAGGAGATTATGG